>ML427687.1:0-137896 GCA_005239525.1 Nicotiana knightiana
ATGAAATAAACTCCATTAAGCACATAACAAGTGTAATTTTATCATTAATGCGCATCAAATGTATGGTATATCACATGTTAAACTATGCAATTTAGTCTCGCATCAATGATACTACACATGCTGATAAGATTCAAATCAGAAGGAAAAACAAGGCATTTCTTAGTAGAAATCGGGTTTTTACAACAATTAAACAGTGTACGTACTCATCACCTCACGTACACGGTGCTCACATATCAAAACAGTACCAAATCCTAATGGGAGTCCCCCCCACAAGGTTAGGCAAGCCACTTACCTCTAACCAAGCTCAAATCAATCCGAAACAACGTTATTTCAACGAAAATCTGACTCCGAATGGCCCAAATCTAGCAAAAATAAATTACATAACATAAATACAACTACAAGTAACTAATCTAGCTACTGAAATCAAAGCTAAAGCAAGAAATTGGAAACTCGCCCCAAAAAGTCTCCCCAGGCCGACGTCTCGGAATCGGGTAAAAGTCACCAAATATGAAAACCCATTCACTCTTGAGTTCATTCGTACCAAAATAATCAAAATCCAATGTCTAAATCCCAATCAAAACCAGAAATTTGGTTGAAGAACTTTTCCCCCATTTTCCCAACTTTCTCACCCAATTTCCTTAATTAAATGAAGAAAACAACTATAGATTAATGAAATACAACCGAAATCGAATTAGGAATCATTATCCTAAAAGCTCCCTCTGACATCTCTCGAAGAATCACCAATTTCCGTGCTCTAGTCCAAAAATGAAGAATGAACCCAAACCCTCGCACTTGGGTCTTTTCTGCCAGTCAAACCACACCTGCGGTTAATTACCCGCATCTGCGGTACCACTTTTGCAGCTAAAACTCCTCACCTATGGGATTTCATTAAATTTTCAGACTCACATCTGCGCATAACCATCTGCACTTGCGAACGCGCATGTGAGCTCACCCGTCCGCTTCTGCGGAAACTTGGCTTCCTCTCCAAATCCGTTTTTGCGACCACCACACCGCATCTGTGAATGCACAGATGCGGTCCTCATCTCGCATCTACGCTCACAGGCTCTTATGACCAATATCGCACCTGCGACCTGCTCCTCGCTTCTGTGGGGCCATACCTGCGGACTTCCCACCGCAGGTGCGAAACACCAGAAAACCAGCAACTTCAGAATATGCACAAGTCCGACTTTCCATCCGTTAAGCACCCGAAACTCACCCAAGGCCCCCGATACCTCAACCAAACATACCGAACAATCTTAAAACATCATACGAACTTAGTCGAGCCCTCAAACCACCTCAAACAAAGCTAAAATCATGAATCATCCTTCGATTCAAATTTAAAGAACTTGCAATTTCCAAATTCGACAAATGATGCCGAAACCTATCAATCCACGTCTGATTGACCCCAAAATTTGTACACGAGTCACATTCAACCCTACAGACCTATTCCAACTTCCGAAATCGAAATCCAATCCCAATATCAAAAATTCCACTGCTGACCAAAATCTCCAATCCTTCGACTTTTTTCCATTTCAAGCCTAAATGAGCTACAGACCTCCAAAACACAATCCGGACACGTCCATAAGTCCAAAATTACCTAACAGAGCTAACAGAACTGATGTAACTCCATTCTAGAGTCGTCTTCACATAGTTCTGACTACGGTCCAAATCTTAAGGCTTAAGCTCTCGTTTTAGCGAGTAAGTGTCCCAAAACACTCCAAAAAACAAAACGAAACTTCCTGGCAAGTCACAATAACAGAAATAGATACGGGCAAAACAATTAATAGGAGATCAGGGATATAACTCTCAAGACGACCGGCCGAGTCGTCCGTTATGAGATCAAGGCTCGTGAACATACACTTGAATTTGGGATTAAGTGTCAAAGTTATGCCACGGGAGTTGTACACATAACTATGACGATTTATTGATTAATCGCGCCTAAAGCAACTACGAATTCAATGAATGATTTTCCTAAGCTAGTTTGAGATTGTTGTAAAGCCATGGATTATAAAGTTATTGTGGATAAAGTGTAAGATTTAGTCATTATTATTATTAATAATCTCATCTATATTTAAAGCCCTTAATATCACGACCCAAAATCCGCTAAAGGTCGTGATGGTGCCTAACACCGCCGTTAGGCAAGCCAACGGTGATTTACCAACATACTTACTCATTTTAGTAATTTCAATTCATAATTTTCATTAAGTAAATAGTATGATAGGATTTAGAGGGTGAATGATAATATTTACACGAACTACAACAACGAAAAACTTGTAGGAACCCCCAAAACTCGGTGTCACAAGTGCATGAGCATCAACTAGGAAATATAATAAAATACAATATCTGTTTAGAATACAAATTAGACAGTGTTGGCCCAAGTGAAGTCTTGTTTTTAAGATTGACAGAGGAAGCTCATACATAAACCAGGTTCATCCGCTGTGTACACAGACACGGGCAGATTCGAGCATATGGGATGCACGTGAAGAAGATAAGCTTAACCTCATACATCTAATATCTCCTGATTGAAAAAGTTTCATAATTGATAAGGAGAAGGACTCCTTACTAAAAGAGAACACTATCCAAGATAACGGACGAGTTAGAAGTTGTGAACAACTAGAACTCTTCCACCAAGGAAGAGTAGCATTAGAACTCTAATTGTTTCTTGATTTCCTAACTCTATATATTGCAGGATGTTCTCATTTTACAGGCACGCACAAAAGCAGAAGTTAAACATGAGTTGAGATTAAAATAGCAAGGCATTTTGCAAGCAATTATTGTGTGATTCAAGTGTGCGAACCTGAAGCTACATGATCCAGATAGAAGAACCAGTTCCAAGTGTTTGTCTTTTATTCTAGTTCAATTGTAGTAAGTGGTTTTCAATTGTACCTTTCTGCTTTATCTAGAGGAAATTGTAATAGGTACTCTAAGTATTCAAGTTAGAGTAAACTTGAAGTTGTCGCAACAGTTAGAGTTTGGTTGCCACAACGGGATTAATGTTAATCCTTAGGTTTACAAAGTGTTTTTTAAATGTTGTTTTGGCTCAGTGATTTAGTGGAGTGTTTGGGAAAAACCTACTGAATAGTAGGTCGTGGTTTTTTCACCTTTTGAGCAGGGTGTTTTCCATATAAAAATACTTGTGTTCTTTACTTTCCGCATTTTCTATTTCAGCAATAGTAGGTTAAGAAATACTTAGAAGAACCAGGTCCTTCTATAATCAGTGCAAGCAAAAAATTGGACACCATGAAATCAACCCCCCTCCTCTTGTGCGGTATTGAAGTTGAAACATCAATTGGTATCAGAGCAGGTTATCCTTGAAGAGGCTAACACCTTAGGAGAAGATCAAGATGAGTGCACCACCTGAAAACTGGGAAGGGCAATCCACTGTTAGGCCACCACTCTTCAATGACCAATACTACTCCTGGTGGAAAAACAGGATGAGAGATCACATCATAGGAGAAGACTATTAGCTGTGGGACATTGTCACTGATGGTCCACTGGCTACATTGAAGAAAAATGCTGAAGGAGTAGATGTGCCAAAGACAAGATCTGACTACACTACTGAGGACTTGAGGAAATGGGAGAAGAATGCTAAAGTCAAGAAATGGCTTGTTTGTGGAATTTCTCCAAATGAGTACAGTCGAAAGTTGTACCCATGCTTAGGAAATTTGGGACACTCTGGAAATGGCCCATGAAGGAACACTTCAAGTGAAGATGTCCAGAGGAACTCTACTATATTCTCAATACGAGAACTTTACCATGAAGCAATGGGAAACAATCCAATAGATAGATACAAGGTTCACTACATTGACAAATAAACAAGAAGTCTCTTAGAAGGATTATTCCTGAAGAAGACAGAGTTGAGAAGATTTTGACAAGGGTTCTGCCAATTACTTGCAAAATAACTGCCATTCAGGAATCAAAGAACATTGCCACTCTTCCATTGGATGAGCTAATTGGAAATCTCACTGATTATGAACTTATGAGGAAAACCATGAAGATGGATGTACCTAAGAAGGAAAAGATCCTGGCACTCAGAATTACTGAAGGTTTTGATCTAGAAGATGATGAAATGGCTATGATCACAAAGGACTTCAAGAAGTACCTAAGGAGAGGAAAGGGCCCTTCAAGAAGTGAGAGCTACATCAAGCCAAAGGTTCATTAAAATCAAACCAATGAAGGATGCTACAACTATGGGAAGACTGATCACCACATCAAGAACTGCCCTCAATGGGAAACTGAATGGAAGAAGAAAAGAGCTAAAAGTAGGAACTGAAGAAGCCAAGAAGAACAAAGGATCAACCAAGGCTATGGCTGCTGCTTGGGGTGAAAGCTCAGATGATGAAGATGGAGATGAACAAACACTTATGGCCATTGGAGAATCTGACGAGGAAACTGAGGTAAGTGTAATTCATCTCAAAGACAAGATTATATTTTTGTCTACAGAAAGGATATATGAGTTACTTCTAGATTTAATTGATTAATTTGAGAATGTAAACAATGAAAAGGAATAGTTGTCTAAGGAATGTATGATTTTGAAAGCAAAGTGCAAAAACATGGAACTTAGGGTTAGTGAAGTTGTAAGTGAAAATACTGCTTTGAAGAACCAGGTTCATGCACTTGAGTCAATTGTCCTAGAACTTAGTTCTGAAAATCTAAAACTGGAATTAGGAACATATAAGAAGATATCTGATTGCACACAACTCACTCTAGAAGAAAATTTAGGTAAACTAAAAGATGAGTTGTATAATAGGGATGAAAAAGTAAGAATTTTAAAGGAGGATCTAAGCAAGGTCAAGCATGAGTTGGACAGAACTTATAAATGGAACAGGTCCTCTGATGCACCTTCATGGCTACAGGAACATCATAGCAGCAACAGAAGAGGACTTGGCTTTGGGAATCTATCACCTAAATGGGATCCCAAAATCAAGTACCTCACAGTTCCTGGGAACAAAATTTGTACACACTGTGGTAAAACAGGTCATTATAAAAGTGAATGCACTGCAAAAGAAAAGGCAAGTCAAAAGAGCAAAGAATTTGTTCAAGGGAAGAGTTGGATACCAAGTTGGGCTAAAAAGAATTTGATTCATCCATTTTCCTAAACAAAGGGACCCAAACTAGTTTGGGTTCCTAAGAATAACCCCTGATTTCCTTTTGCAGGTCCAAGTGAAGGGGAGCAGCCAAATATGGTACATGGATAGTGGCTGATTAAAGCATATGACAGGAAGCAAGAACCAGTTCCTTTCACTTGAGCACCTTAAATGAGGTAATGTCTCCTTTGGAAATGGGAAGAAATGTGAGATCATTGGGGTTGGAAAGGTAGGTAATACTGATTCTGTCACGACCCATTCTTCCCCTCCGAAAGACGTCGTGACGGCACCTAGTCGCTATGACTAGGTAAGCCTATTAACATTGAAATAACCAAAAATAAAGAATAATAGAAACCAACTAAACTTCAAATTTCTATGTAAAGGTAATAATGTTTCTCGGAATATACAAGTAAAGCCAATTTACCAATTATACACATCTCTTCCCAAAACCTGGAACCATGAGTCACAAGCTCTACGAAATCTATCTACAGTCTTCTATACAAGAGTCTAAGAAGTACAGAAGGAAATAACTAAAGATAGAGGGGGACTCCGAGGATCTACGGATGCGTGCATATATACCTTGAAGTCTCCGGTGGCTGCTACTGTTGACTAATACTGAGGCGGACGAGAAGTACCTGGATCTACACACGGAAAACATGTTCAGGAAGGGCGTGAGCACACCACGATGGTATCCAGTAAGTACCAAGCCTAACCTCGGTCGAGTAGTGATGAGGTTAGGTCAGGGCCCTACTGGTACAAAAATATAATGAATTTATGCAGTAAGAGATATTTATTACAGTAAATTAATTACGGATATATACACTACATAGAATTCAAGAAAGCCCTCAGCTCAAAACAAAGAATAACAACAGGGGGATCTTCCGGGATACCGCCCCGTAGTCCCAAAGTAAATATAAGGAGATCTCCCGGAATACGTCTGTAGTCCCAAAATAAATATGTAGTACATGGGGATCTCCCGGAATATGTCCGTAGTCCCAAAGTAAATATGCAGTGCTGGGGGGATCTCCTAGAATGCGTTCCGTAGTCCCAAAATAACTATGCAGCTCAACCAATAAATAAAACAGTTACATTAATGAAATGTACAGTTTAGGATATGTCCAATTCAAGGGAAAAAAAAATTCACTAAACATGTTGCACAAAGTTCAAATAGGCAGTCAAAACACGTAGACATGCTTGCCTAATCTAGACAAGGTAATTACATATACTAGTGTAGTTCAAATAAAACAAAAACATGTTATGATTTAGTGGGAAAATAGAGTTTTACAACAATAGCCCGTGTACGTACTCGTTAGCTCACGTACGCAGCCCTCATATATCAAACACTACCAAAATCCTAAGGGTAAGTTCCCCCACACAAGGTTAGGCAAGCCATTTACCTCGAACCCAGCTCAAATCAATCTGAAACCATGCTCTTGCCACGAGTATCCAACTCCAAATGGCCCAAATCTAATCAAATCAATTACATAACATAAATATAACTACAGGTAACTACTTTAGCTAATGAATTCGAAGCTAAGGCAAGAAAATAGGAAAAACGCCCAAAAAGCCTCCCTGGGCCCACGTCTCGAAATCGGGTAAAAGTCACAAATTCCGAACACCCATTCACTCATGAGTCTAATCATACCAAATTTACTCAAATCCGATACCAAATCTCGATCAAAATCCCAAAATTTAGCCTAAGAACTTTTCTTAAATTTTCCCTAATTTTCACCCCAAATCCGAATTAAATGATAAAATTAAGCATAGATTAGCGGGAATTAATCATAAAGGAGTTAGGAATCATTACCCAAAAACTTCCTCCGAAAATCTCTCAAAATTTTGCCTTCTACCGAGCTCTCAATCAAATTTTGAGTTATGAACCAAAAACCCTCGATTTTGAACTGTTTAAACTGCCTGCCCAGATTTCTTCATCACGAACGCGATGACTCCCTCGCGTTCGTGTAGGGTAACACTTTACTGATCCAAAAATCCCACTTCACAAAGGCGATGGTCCTCTCGCGAATGCGTACCCTCTATTTCCTGAAGCTTCGCGAACGTGACCAATACTACGCGAACACGTAAAACGATCCATAGGGGGCCCAGTTGTTCTATTTCCTCTGCGTGAACGCGATATTATCCACGCGTTCGCAATACACTGATGACCAACCCTTCACGAACGCGTCCCCGTACTCGCAAACACAAAGAGCAATTACTCTTCCTGATCTAGCTCTTCTTCGCGAATGCGAAGAACAAACGTCTGCAACAAAAACCAGCAAAATCCGCTATCTTTCTAAGTCCAAAAATGACCCGTTGACATCTGAAACACACCTGAGGCCCTGGGGACCTTATCCGAACATGCCAACCAATCCTAAAACACCATATGAACTTAGTCGAGCCCTCAATTTACATCAAACAATGCTAAAATCACGAATCGCCCTCCAATCCAAACCTTAAGAACTTGAAACTTCAAAATTCTACAACCGACGCTGAAACTAACCAAACCACATCCGATTGACCCCAAATTGTGCACGCAAGTCATATTCAACACTACGGACCTACTCCAACTTCCAGAATCGGATTCTGACCCGCATACCAAAAATTCCACTATCGTTCTGAAACTCCAAAATTTCGACTTTCGCCATTTCAAGCCTAAATGAGCTACAGATCCCCAAAAAACAATCTGGACACGCCATTAAGCCCAAAATCACCCAACTGAGCTAGCGGAATCGACAGAATTTCATTCTGGAACCATCTTCACACAGTTCCAACTACGGACCATGTTCTAAGACTTAAGCTCTCATTTAGGGACTAAGTGTCCCAAAACACTCCAAAACTCAAAACAAATTATCCCGACAAGTCACAATAGAATAAATAAATATGGGGAAAATAGTTAATAGGGGATCGGGGCTCTAACTCTCAAAACAACCGGCCGGGTCGTTACATCCTCCCCCTTTTAAAATAATCGTTCGTACTCAAACGAGTATAGAGACATACCTGAAGCTGTGAAAAGATGAGGGTAACGGCTGCGCATATCTCGCTCGGTCTCCCAAGTCGCCTCCTCAACCGGCTGACCCCTCCACTGGACCTTTACTGAAGCAATGTTCTTTGACCTTAGATTTCTGACCTGCCTGTCCAATATAGCCACTGGCTCGTCAACATAATATAGATCTTTGTCCAACTGGACTGAGTTGAAATCCAATACATGAGTCGGATCACCGTGATACTTCCGAAGCATAGAAATGTGGAATACTGGATGAAATCCTGCTAGGCTAGGAGGTAAGCCAAGCTCATAAGCAACCTCCCCAACACGTCACACTATCTCAAAAGGACCAATATATCGCGGGCTCAGCTTGCCCTTCTTCCCGAACCTCATGACGCCCTTCATAGGAGATACCCGAAGAAAGACCCGCTCTCTAAACATGAATGCTAAATCGCGAACCTTCCGGTCCGCATAACTCTTCTGTCTGGACTGGGCTGTGCGAAGTCTATCCTGAATCACCTTTACCTTATCCAGGACATCTTGGACCAAGTCTGTACCCAACAATCGGGCCTCGCACGGCTCAAACCAACCCACTGGAGACCGACACCTTCTACCATACAGAGCCTCATACGGTTCCATCTGAATGCTGGACTGATAACCGTTGTTGTAGGCAAATCCGCAAGTGGCAAGAATTGATCCCATGACCCTCCAAACTCCATCACACAAGCACAGAGCATATCCTCAAGAATCTGAATCGTGCGCTCAGACTGCCCGTCCATCTGAGAGTGAAAGGCTATGCTCAGCTCCACCCTAGTACCCAACTCCTGCTGTACGGCTCTCCAGAACCGTGACGTGAACTGTGTACCTCTGTCTGAAATTATGGATACTGGGACACCGTGAAGGCGTAAAATCTCTCTGATGTAGATGTCAGCCAATCTCTCTGAAGAGTAAGTATTCATCACTGGGATAAAATGAGCTGACTTGGTCAGCCGATCCACGATCATCCAAATAGCATCGAACTTCCTCAAAGTCCGTGGAAGTCCCACTACAAAGTCCATGGTAATCCGCTCTCACTTCCACTCTGGGATCTCTAACCTCTGAAGCAAGCCACCCGGTCTATGATGCTCATATTTAACCTGCTGACAGTTGAGACACTTGGCTACAAACCCAACTATATCCTTCTTCATCCTCCTCCACCAATAGTGATGTACGCACCCGGATGGACGGAATACCGCGAGCTCTAGGCTTTCTCAAGAATCAACTCCCGAAGCCCATCCACATTGGGCACACATATTCGGCCCTGCATCCTCATCACGCCATCATCCCCAATAGTCACATCTCTAGCATCACCCTGCCGAACCCTGTCCTGAAGGACTAGAAGATGGGGATCATCACAATGGCGCTCCTTGATACAGTCATAAAGAGAAGATCAGCGACCACACAAGCCAATACTCGGCTCGGCTCTGAAATATCAAATCTCACGAACTGGCTGGCTAAGGCCTGAACATCCAATGCTAAGGGCCTCTCTTCTGTCGAAAGATATTCCAAACTTCCCAAACTCTCCACCCGATGACTCAAGGCATCGGCCACTACATTAGCCTTCCCCGGGTGGTACAATATAGTGATGTCATAGTCTTTAAGTAGCTCCAACCACTTTTGCTGACGCAAATTAAGGTCATTTTGCTTGAACAGGTGCTGCAAACTCCGGTGATCAATGTAGATCTCATAAGGAACACCGTACAAATAATGACGCCAGATCTTCAAGGCGTGAACAATGGCTACCAACTCAATATTATGGACATGATAATTTTTCTCATGCACCTTCAACTGTATGGACGTGTAGGCAATCACCCTACCGTCTTGCATTAACACCGCTCCAAGGACAATCCTCGAGGCATCACAATAGACAGTGTAAGACCCTGAACCTGTAGGCAATACCAAAAGTGAGGCTATAGTCAAAGCTGTCTTGAGCTTCTGAAAGCTCTCTTCACAGTCCACCTGAATGGAGCACCCTTCTGGTTCAACCTGGTCATATCTGCTGCAATAGATGAAAACCCCTCTACAAAGAGATGGTAATATCCCGCTAAACCAAGGAAACTGTGGATCTCCATAGCTGAGGATGGTCTAGGCCAACTCTGCACTGCCTCCACCTTCTTCGGATCTACCTTGATCCCATCACAAGACACTACGTGACCCAAGAATGCCACTAAATCAAGCAAGAATTCACACTTAGAAAATTTTGCATACAATCTCTTCTCCCTCAAAGTCTGAAGCAAGGTCCTCAGGTGATGCCCATGATCTTCCCGAGACCGGGAATATACCAGAATGTCATCAATAAACACAATGACGAAAGAATCAAGATAAGGCCAGAACACACTGTGCATCAAATGCATAAAGGCTGCTGGGGCATTGGTCAGCCTAAATGACATGACAATAAACTCATAATGACTACATCGGGTCCTGAAAGTAGTCTTCGGGACATCCGACTCCCAAATATTCAATTGATGATTGGCAGAACACAAGTCAATCTTGGAAAACACCCTGACACCTTGTAACTGATCAAAGAAATCATCAATACGAGGAATTGGATACTTGTTCTTCACTATAACCTTATCCAACTGATGATAATCAATACACATATGCATGGAACCATCCTTTCTCTTAACAAACAAGACAAGAGCACCCCAAGGTGACACACTGAGCCTAATGAAACCCTTATCTAGCAACTCCTGCAACTGCTCCTTCAACTCAGGAGGAGCCATATGGTAAGGAGGAATAGATATGGGCTGAATTCCTGACAACAAATTAATGCCAAAGTAAATATCTCTATCGGGCGGCATGCTCGGAAGATCAGCTGGAAACATATCAGGGAAGTCCCTCACTACTGGAACTGACTCAACTGCAGGGGTATCAATACTGACATCTCTAACAAAGGCCAAATACACATCACACCCCTTCTCAACCATTCACTGAGCCCTAAGAAATGAAATGACCCTATGGGGAGTATACTCTAATGTACCTCTCCACTCTAATCGCGGTAAGACTGACATAGCTAGTGTCACAGTTTTAGCGTGACAATCAAGAATAGAATAATGGGGCAACAACTAGTCCATGCCCAAGATAACATCAAAACCTACCACATTGTGAAATAATAAATCGCCTCTGGTCTCAAAACACTAAGAGCAATCAAACATGACTGATATACGCGGTTCACAACAAGAGAATCTCCCACAGGAGTAGATACATAAATAGGGGAACTCAAATAATCCCGAGATACCCCCAAATATGGAGCAAAATAAGAAGACATATATGAATACGTAGAGCCTGGATCAAATAATACCGATGCATCCCTATGAAATATAGGGACAATAGATGTGATGACAAAATCTGAATCAAGTGTCTTTTAACGGGCTGGAAGGGCATAATACCTGGCCTGGCCTCCCCTTCTAGGGAGACATCGACCTCCCCCACCTCCACCTCAAGCTGCCTGAGTAGGTGGGGCGGCAGCAGGGGCTGGAAGAATGGCTGGAGGACCCGATGGAGCACGTGGTGGCTGAGAAGTCTATGGAGGTGCACCCCTCCTGAATCTGGGGAAATACCTAACCATGTAACGAGTATCACCACACTCATAACAACCCCTCAGTAGGTGGCTGAGACTGTCTTGGACCTGGCCTGCTGGACTGGCTGGTAATAGCACCTCGAGCTGGAGGCACACTCGACACTAGCGATGCATAATAAGGCTCCTGGGATTTAGGAGGAGCTGGAACACAGCTAGCTGCTCGAAGAGCTGAATGAACAGGGCGGCTCACAAAACCCCTACCATGACGTGTTGTTGGTGCACGAGCTCTTGAAAAATGACCAGTATTTAGAGACCTCTTGGCCTCTCCTCTCTGTCCCGGGCAAACATGCCATCCACTCTCTTAGCAATACTCACGACATGCTAATAAGTGATATCAATATCTAACTCCCTGTCCATACTAGTCCGAATACCGGGGTAGAGCCCCTCAATGAAGCGATGAACCCTCTCTCTCTGACTGTAGCAACCAAAGATGGTGCATGTCGAGCCAACTCACTAAAACGGACTGCTTACTTCGACACAGTCATAGCACCCTGGCACAACTGCTCAAACTCTGCGCGCTAAGCATCCCTGAGGCTCTAAGGGACATACTCACGCAAACACATATCTGAGAACTGAGTCCAAGTGAGTGAGGCTGTCTCGTCCGGACTACTCAGCTCATAGGTTCGCCACTACTGATATGCCGCTCCCCTCAGCTGGAAACCGGTGAAAGAAACCCCACTCCTCTCCACTATCCCATAGTGCGGAGGATACGATGACACTCCTCAAGAAAACCCAGAGCATCATGTGAAGCTAGTCCGCTGAAAATGGGTGGGTGGTACTTCTTGTACCTCTCAAGTTTGATTTGCTCTGCCTCAGAAGTAGCTACCCTGGTCTTATGTTGAATCGGAGCAACTGGAGGCATAGGAATAAACTCTGGGGCCTGATCAACCTGGACCCTCTACTCAGGAGTGCGGGTTGCGGGAGTCTATTCCCCTTCCTTGGCCTGAGATGTGGTGGGAGCTATCGAAATCAGTCCTGCCTGAGCCAAAGTGCTGAACATGCTCATGAACTGAGCCAAGGTCTCCTGAAGGGCTGGAGAAGCAATAGGAACCTTTGGTGCCGGCCCTCCAATTGGAGTTGTTGGGGGATCCTCTGTCGCAGCTCGCGTAGGTGCTCGGGCTCCACTGCGTGGTCGTCCTCTACCCGACCCTGACCTCTGGTAGGGGGCTTGAGTGGTTGATTGTCGGTTCTCCCGGTACGGGTCCTCACCATCTGTGAGAAAGAATAGAATAGAAATTTTAGAATTTTGATGTCAATAACTCACACGACAAGGAAATCAAAGAAGTATGATTGTTCTTAACAGTTACATAGCCTCCCGAAGATAAGTACAAACGTCTCTACACCGATCCACGAGACTCTAATAAATCATCTTGTGACTCACGGTGCCTATTATCATAAAGATCTGATACCAACTCGTCACAAACAACTTTTCCCCTCCGAAATACGCCGTGATGGCACCTAGTCGCTACGACTAGGTAAGCCTATTAACATTGAAATAACCAAAAAATAAGGAATAATAGAAACCAACTAAACTTCAAATTTCTATGTAAAGGTAAGAATGTCGCTCGGCATATACAAGTAAAGCCAATTTACCAATTATACACATCCCTTCCCAAAACCTGGAACCATAAGTCACAAGCTCTACGAAATCTATCTATAGTCTGCTATACAAGAGTCTAAGAAGTACAGAAGGAAACAATTAAAGATGGAGGGGGACTCCGAGGATCTACGGACGCGTGTAGAAATACCTTGAAGTCTCCGGTGGCTGCTACTGCTGACTAATACGGAGGTGGACGAGAAGTACCTGGATCTGCACATGGAAAACATGTGCAGGAAGGGCGTGAGTACACCACGACAGTACCCAGTAAGTGCCTAGCCTAACCTCGGTCGAGTAGTGACGAGGTCAGATCAGGACCCTACCGGTATAAATATAATGAATTTATGCAGTAAGAGATATTTATTACAGTAAATTAATTACGGAAATCTACAGTACATAGAAGTCAAGAAATCCCTCAACTCAAAACAAGGAATAACAACGGGGGGGATCTCTGGGGATACTGTCCCGTAGTCCCAAAGTAAATATGCAGTACAGGGGGATCTCTCGGAATACGTTCGTAGTCCCAAAATAAATATGCAGTACATGGGGATCTCCTGGAATACGTCCGTAGTCCCAAAGTAAATATGCAGTGCTGGGGGGATCTCCCGGAATGCGTTTCGTAGTCCCAAAGTAAATATGCAGCTCAACCAATAAATAAAACACTTACAACAATGAACTCTAAAGTTTAGGCTATGTCCAATTCAACGGAAAATAGGAAATTCACTAAACATGTTGCACAAATTTCGAATAGGCAATCTAAATATGTAGACATGCTTGCCTAATCTAAACAAGGTAATTACGTATACTAGTGTAGTTCAAATAAGACAAAAATATGTGATGATTTAGTGAAAAAATGGTGTTTTACAACACTAGCTCGTGTACGTACTCGTCATCTCGCGTACACAGCGCTCATATATCAAACAGTACCAAAATCCTACGGGGAAGTTCCCCCACACAAGGTTAGGCAAGCCACTTACCTCGAACCAAGCTCAAATCAATCTAAAACCACGCTCTTGCCATGAGTATCCAACTCCGAATGGCCCAAATCTAATCAAATCAATTACATAACATAAATTTAACTACAAGTAACTAGTTTAGCTAATGACTTCGAAGCTAAGGCAAGAAAATAGGAAAAATGACAAAAAGGCCTCCTCGGGCCTGTCGCGCCCCCCTTTTGCTCTTGCGAAATCGGGGTTTCGATATTCAACAACTCCTTTCCTTTTGGGAAATGGGTATGGAAATTGAAGAGTCGCCACCTAACGGATTTAAGGTCCATTAGGGCATCTAATGCAAGTAACTCATGAAACTAGTCTACATTACCAGAGATTGGGTAAGGGCTTGAAATTACCTCGAGGGAAAGGTGTTAGGAACCCCTCGAGGTCCACAACAGTGGGTCCCGGCCAAACTCATTTTTTTGGTGAATTCGTCATTTAGCAAGTAAAGCTGTTTAAGCACACATATGGAATATAAAAAAAAAGACATGGGAATAAATGGGTCCTGGGTTTATTAGCCTATAGGATCACATCTGTGCAATACTCGGTAAACCTTCCTCAGCTAGAGGGGTTACACGTAGCATTAGCGCACAGGGCATCATATCCTTTACTACCCAATTACCCTCCCCTTGGCGGTTACATAAGCAATTCTAATTAAACGTGCTCTAGGCGTGCATTACCCGTCCCTTTTCTTATGGCCCTGGAGGTGTTTAAGACCTCTAATTAAGGTCTTAAATGGAGAAAATCTAAGAGACAAGCAAGAACAAATAGGACATTCACATAAGGAACAATTAAAGGCTCACTTTTACCTCCTCAAGTATGTAGACAATATCACATCTCACACAGCAGGATTTCAGACATTTCAAAGTCCTAAAACATGATATCTATGTGAGCATGAAAACAGATTGTATGCAATATCTATTAAAGCGAGGTAGTAGAGACCTAATTAGTTTGCCTACTGATTTTAGGACTTGCTGAATCTGGGCAGTTCACAAATAATTAAACAAAGCACATTTTTACTGTTTTTATAAGAGTTTAATTACCCTACAGGCTTGCTTAGGTGTAAATATGAGATGTACTATAAACATGATATCTAATTGTTATCAGAGTCTTGGTACTAACAAGTGATTCTAAACAGACAACTGAGTTTGTTATGTCCTATAGGAATGTTGTCTAGGTGCTGAATATTACAAAACTGGTTTTATACACATTTCTCTCTATAACATGATATCTAGGTGTTGGGATTGCTTTTAAACACTCTTATAGACAGGATAGTTGTTGATTTTACACGATGCAAGCGTGGTATTAAAGCGAATGCAATAGAAGTCATAAAGCATGGTTTCTAATGCACATAGGAGAATGAACGTATTTATTAAGCAGGATTAGTGGTAACTTAGTGACAGAATTTTTTAAGTGGACATGATTATGCAGAAGTTTTAGTAGGCAGAATTTTTAAACCGCGCCTATAGCATGTTTTCTAGTATGCCAAACAATCCTAAGAGTATGATTTCTAATGCAAGCAAATAAACCTAAGAACATGATTTCTAATGCAAGAAATAATAATAATAAATCTAAGGGCATGATTCTAATGCACATAGGAGAATGAACGTATTTTGTTATACAATAACAATAGTAGCTTAGTAACAGAATTCCTAGGTGGACATGGTTATGCAGAAATTTAGAAAGCAAAATTTCATAACAACTGTCATAATACACCTACAACATGTTTTTTTAATATGCCAAATAATCCTAAGATCATGGATTGTAATGCAAGCAAATAAACCTAAGAATATGATTTCTAATGCAAGCAAATAAAACTAAGAACATGATTTCTAATGCAAGAAATAATAAGAATAAATCTAAGGGCATGATTCTAATGCACATAGGAGAATGAACGTATTTTGTTATACAATAACAATAGTAGCTTAGTAACAGAATTCCTAGGTGGACATGGTTATGCAGAAATTTAGAAAGCAAAATTTCATAACAACTGTCATAATACACCTACAACATGTTTTTTTAATATGCCAAATAATCCTAAGATCATGGATTCTAATGCAAGCAAATAAACCTAAGAATATGATTTCTAATGCAAGCAATAGTCATAATAATCCCAAGGGCATGATTTCTACCCAGTTTCCCTACAAAAATCATGTAAGAATCCCTCCCCTTTTTACTAATTTCCCCAATATCTGTTTACAAGAATTATTATTACAGACCAAATAAATGAATTATAGAACATACAAGCTATGCTATAGGAAGCCTGAATAGGCGCAAGATGAACCTGAAAATACCAGGCCTTCAAACAGTCCAAGATGACATAGTCTCATAATGTCCAAAAAGGAGTATCTTGGTGCGTCAAAGTTCCCAAGGGCCTCAGGGACCCCGGGCAGTGCTCACACCAAGATCTTTTTAAACGAAGTAGTCTTTGTGCAGTGTGGAACGACCATCCCAAGTGTGCTAGAGTTTGGAGAAATCTCATGGATTCCTAGGCAATACACACACTGGAGGGGAAGGATCCTAAGTATTCTAAGAGCAGGAGTGAGAGTGCTTGACATAACTAGAATAACTTTAGGAACCTAGTATAGAAGTAAAATCTTTAGGAGTAGCAATAGTTTAGAAAACATATTAGGAGTGAAGAAAAATCTTGAAAACATTCTGAGGGAAAGAACGGTTCAGCAAACAACAACATAGTCACAAAGCATCACATTGCCGGATTCAACTTCAGCATGTTAATTAGTTCTAGGTGAACAAACAATTACACGAAAGGGAGCAAGGGGTTGGGAACACAGGAGTTTGAAACAGAAGCACATAAGAAGAAGGGTGAAAGCAGTCACGCTAGTTAATAGGGACACAGGGCATGCAAGAATTAACTAGGGCATACTGATTTAAGGTCTAAACATGAGTCACTCAAATCTTACAATCATATTTAGTGATAGGATAAGCATGCTACTTAAGACAAGAGACAAGAAGGCACAGGATTTAAGCACTGCGATAAACATGTTGGTTAAACACAATGAGATATTAAGCAGAGGTGGTAAGAGATATGTGATGGTGCTTGTTAATGATTACTCTAGGTTTACTTCGACATTATTTTTAACATCTAAAGATAAATCATTTGACATGTTTACTTCTTTTGTTGGAAAAACTCAGAAACAACTAGGTAATCAACTTGCATCAATCAGGTCAGATCATGACACTGAATTTGAGAATGCTAAATTAGCTGAATTTCTGATGAGCATGGGGTAGATCATAACTTCTCTGCTCTTAGGACTCCAAAAAAAGATGGAGTAGTTGAAACAAAGAATAGGACACTTGAAGATATGGCCAGGACTATCCTTCTTTGCTCCAGTTGCAAGGTTGGAAGCAGTAAGACTCCTCATAGCCTTTGCCGCTTACATGGAATTCACCCTTCACCAGATGGATGTCAAGAGTGTCTTCCTCAATGGCTATCTAAAGGAAGAAGTGTTTGTCAAGAAACCTTCGAGGTTTGAAAATAAGGATAATCATGATCATGTGTACAAACTTGACAAAGCACTTTATGGACTCAAGCAGGCTCCAAGGGCATGGTGAAAGATTATCAAAATTTTTGCTTGAGCATGACTACAAGAGAGGTAAAATTGACAATACTTTGTTCTTGAAATAAAAAAGGTAAAGATCTCTTGGTACTTCAGATATATGTTGATGATATAATCTTTGGAGCAACCACTGATAAGTTACGTAAAGAATTTGCTAAACTAATGGGGAGCGAATTGGAATTAGTATGATGGGTGAGCTTAATTTCTCTTTAGGCTTACAAATTAAACAAAATACAAATGGAAATATGATCCATCAGTAGAAGTATACAAAAGAGTTTCTTAAAAGATTTAAAATGGAAGATTCCAAAGAAATTGACACTCCTATTGCAACAACTACAAAGTTGGATATCGATGAACGTGGTTCATCTGTTGATCAAAAGGTTCATAGGGGAATGATTGGCCCATTGTTGTATCTCACTGCTAGCAGACCTAACATTATTTTCAGTGTAGGCCTTTGTGTAAGATTTCAGGTGAATCCAAAAGAGTCTCACTTGACTGCTGTCAAGAGGATTTTGAGATACCTAAAAGGAACCACTGATCTGTGTCTATGGTATCCAAAAGGTAGTAATTTTAATTTAGTCGGATATGCTGATGCGAATTATCCAGGTTTTCTTGTGGATAGAAATAGCACCTCAGGCATGGAACACTTTCTTTGCTCATGTCTTGTGTCTTGGGCCACCAAAAAGAAAAAATATGTGGCCTTATCTATTGCTAAAGCTGAGTATGTTGTTGCTGCTTCATGTTGTGCTCAATTGTTGTGGATCAAACAACAGTTAATGGACTTTGGAATTGATGTTGGTTGTATTCCCATCTTTTGTGATAACAGTAGTGCAATTAGTATGACCAAGAACTCAGTTCATCACAAGAGAACTAAGCACATAGATGTTAGGCATCATATTTTTAGGGACAACTATGAAAAGGGTTTGATCTCTACGGAATTTTGTGCTACGGACAAGCAAATAGCTGACATCATTACAAAAACTCTAAGTAGAGATCACTTTGAAAGGAACAAGTTAGAATTAGGGATGATTAAGATCACTTAAAAGACAAGTTCAAAATTCACAATCGAAAAAAAAATGTAAAAAATGAAAAAACAAATTGGTTAGAAAATCTGTAAATTTTGTATATAATTAGATTGGATTTTGCTCAGTCTCATACTTTCAATAGTATAATCTTGTGCCATATGAATGACTCATTAATCTCTAATGATGTTATCTCTACTTTCTTGGAAAATATAGACTTACACAAGAGATTTCTCAGTGAAGAACCTGGTTCATCAAGATTATTCGATACGTATTCTACACTTTGCATAATTTAAATAAACTATATTTGGATCATGAGTAAAAGCAGACTCCCATCTAATCACAAATCCTTTGTGTGGACTTATCCGTTACAAAATGAACCAATTTTGTTTCAAAGAAATCCCAACCACATTAAGTGCCTAGATTTTAGGGATAGTCTTGAACGTCTTTTCAAACTGACTTGCAGTTTGATTAGACTTCTGCAAAGTTGTCATTACACAATTGAACTCCACCACTTTATATTGATTAGGAGTTATTTGTTTCTTCACTTCTAAACTTTCAAGCTTCTCTCCTATTCTACTCTCACACAAACTCATTTTCTAAAACTCCCAAACTCACAAATGGCAAACACCTATGAGAATTCTTCATTCCCGTCAAAGGGAACCATACCCACACCATCTATCACACCTTCAACCACACTTCTGTCTAAGAAAGGAAAGTTTAAAACTCTTGCTCGCAAGACTGTGGCTAGGAGAAAATTATCTAAGAAATTAGATAAACAATTGAAGGTTAGCCAGGTCCAGGAACCTCAAAAATCTGAAGATTCATGTAAGTATGCTACTGATGGGGAAGAAACGGTTTCTTCTAAAATCGAACATGTATCATCCGGCCCTAAAGTTACTCCTAAAACTATTTCTGAAGTTGCTACAAATTTAGAGAATAGGTTTGTACTGGTAGGATCTATGGCAGGTGTTGAAACTACAGAGTCTGGAGGTGTTGGTGGTAAAAATGAAAAAGGAAAATAAAAGGAGAGTGAGGGTGCTCGGAGTGCTGTGAGGGGAAAGGAAAAAAGAGTGGTTGATTCTTCACCTACTAATGTTAGTCTAACTAAAGAAACAGGTGCAATAGTTGTTTGGGGAGAGGAATATGCTGGAATAGAGGATAGTGTGAGGAAAAAAGGAGAAGTGGGTCTAGCGAAGCTGCTGAAGGGCTGGTTCAACTTGGGAAAAATGTAGATGAACCTGTTCCATCTGAATAGGAAACCCTCGTAGACCTACTGGAAAGAGTGACTGAAAGTTATAATCCAAAGAAGAAAGGAAGTTCAAAAGCTAAAATCCCTGAAACTGCTAGGGCAAACAAGAAAAGGAAGGTTGCCCTTTTTGTCCTTGTTGAAATTCCTCCCACAAGATGAAGAGCCACAAGAAGCTAGAAGAAGCAGAATGGGGCTAAAATGGAGAGAGCCTTAGAAGAATGTAAAAGAAAAGTTGATGCTAAGGGAAAGAAGAAAGTGGGTGAGCCTGTTGAGTCTGTTGACATTGATGAGATGGACCTGGTCCTTCGAGATGAAGATAAGACAGAAAAAGTGGAGTATCTGACTCCTAAAGTTATGAAAGCCAAGACTTCCAAAAAGAAGTATTCTTCAAAGTCAAATTCCGTTGAACCATCCACTTTGGCTAAAAGAACCAGGTCTGTTGTGAAATCAAGAAAGTGAAAAATGTGAAGGAAGAAGAATAGAGTGGAGAGGAAGAAGAAGATGATTTTGATGCTGAGAAATACAATATGGTCAAATTTGGAAAGAGGACTATTTTGAAAGGTAGAATCCTTAGGGACTTGGAGGAGGAAGGAATGGTGATGTTTTTGGAAAAGTTACAGTTGCAACGCTGGAAGGACATGATCCTTCAGATGGATGGCAGGCTGGCCAGAAATGAAATTGTAGAGTTTATGGCCAATTGTGAGATAAAAGATGTATGGGTCACTAGTGTGGTAAAATGAGTGAAAGTCACTTTTGATGCGAAGGAGCTAGGAGAGATCTTGGGTGTACCTGCTGAAGGGTAAAATAACTATAAGAAGCTCAAATGGCCAAGCCTAGAGAATCTCCCTACTACCCTTGCCATTACTAGGAAATTCAGTGACAATGAAGAGGAACTTGATACCAAGGCTGTCTACAAGAGTGAGATGAATCCACCCCACAAAGTGTTGTTCGAATTTGTAAACAAATATGTGCTACCAAGGTAGGAAATGAGGCACATTACCACATCCATGTACTTGGTCCTTATGGAATGTTTGGACAGTGGCAGGCAAATTAATTGGGCGAGGTTTATAACCCATCTTCTTGATAAGGTTCTAAATAGCACCATGACTCATGTCATAACCTATTGATTTATTCTCACGGTTGTACTTGCACATTTCAAGGTACCTATGAAGAAATGAGAGGTTGGTACAAGCAAGGATCATTTTGGGGCAAATACTCTGACTGCTTGTGACTATGAAATCCAAACCACTCCTAAAGAACCTGGTTCATCCAATAAGGTACCAGTGAATAGAAAAGTGTGAGCCTTGGTGCAAGAGAGTGGGGATAAGGATGCTGAGATTGATAGGCTGAAGAAGAGGTTGGCAGAGGTGGAGACTGAGAGAGATGCTCTCAGAACTGAGCTGACAAAAGAAAAGGAGATGAATGATGACATTCTTCAGGATATGCTGAAGTTACTCCAAGACAAAAACCAAGAACCTTGTCCTTCCCAGCCTAGTGTAGATCAAGAAGTGACCCAGTTCGGGATTTTTTTATTTCTTTTGCTCATGTTCCAATGTTTTTATTTTTTCTTATGCTTTGTAGTAGGATTTTACCAATCATCAATAAAATTCATTGTCTTTTGCTCTAACTATTTGTTTCTATTTATTTGATGATTAATATCCTTAGATTGATATATGATGATTAATCCATGATTGCATTTGAAGTAGCCCCAGTGGCCATGTGTAATTTTAAATTCTGGTTATCTTACATTTTTGTGCAACTTTTCGATGATGCCAAAGGGGGAGGGGGGAGGTTGTGCTTTGAACAGTGATGTTTATAACCTAATGAACTTGGTCTTTGATGATAAGTGATGAAAAGGTAAAATGTAAAATGTTCTAACATTGTGTTGATGTTGAGCTGACTTGACACAGGGCCTAAGCTTATGAAAAGCACCTAGTTTATTATCATCAAAAAGGGGGATAAAAAGCTTATGAACCAGGTCTTTGATGATAAGTGATAAAAAGGTAAAATGTAAAATGTTCTAATATTGTGTTGACACAGGGCCTAAGCTTATGAAAAGCACAAAGTTTGTCATCATAAAAAAGAGGGCATTTGTTGGCCCATGTGAAGTCTTGTTTTGAATATTGACAAAGGAAGCTCAGGCATGAACCAGGTCCATCCCCTATGTACACAGACACGGGAAAATTCGAGCATATGGGATGCACGTGAAGGAGATAATCTTAACCTGATAAATATGATATCTCCTGATTGAAAAGGTTACATAATTAATAAGGAGAACAACTCCTTACTAAAAGAGAACACTATCCAAGATAAGAGAGGAGTTAGAAGTTCAGAACAACTAGAACTCTTTCACCAAGGAAGAGTAGCATTAGAACTCTAGTTGTTTCTGATTTCGTAACTCTATATATTGTAGCATGTTCTCATTCTACAGGCACGCACAAAAGCAGAAGTTAAACGTGAGTTGAGAGCAAAATAGCAAGGCATTTTGCAAGCAATTCTTGTGTGATTCAAGTGTGCGAACTTGAAGCTACATGAACCAGATAGAAGAACCAGTTCCATGTGTCTTTCTTTTATTCTAGTTCAATCGTAGTAGGTAGTTTTCAGTTGTACCTTTCAAATTTATCTAGAGGCAATTGTAATAGGTACTCTGAGTATTCAAGTTAGAGTTAACTTGAAGTTGTCGCAACAGTTAGAGGTTGGTTTCCGCAACGAGATTAGTGTTAATCCTTAGGTGTACAAAGTGTTTTGTAAATGTTGTTTTGGCTCAATGATTTAGTGGAGTGATTAGGAAATCTTACTGAGTAGTAGGTCGTAGATTTTTCACCTTTTGAGTCAGGTATTTTCCACGTAAAAATACTTGTATTCTTTACTTTCCGCATTTACTATTTCAGCAATAGTAGATTAAGGAACATTTAGAAGAACCAGGCCCTTCTATAATCAGTGCAAGCGAAAAATTGGACACCACACAAATCATCTCCTCCCTCTTGTGTGGTATTGAAGTTAAAACATCATACAGGAGAATATAAATAGCTCTGATAGAGACTCTGCAAGCTGCGATCGTAATATGAAATGAAACTCACGGTAAAGTCCCCGCAATAGTCGCGCCTCTACGCCTAAAAGACCACCAGACATATATGTACCTGCACAAGAAGTGAAGTAAGTGTAGCATGAGTACGTAAATCAACGCGTACCCAGTAAATATCTAGCCTAACCCAAGAGAAGTAGTGACGAGTGGTCGACATCGACACTTACTAGTGGTCCAATAATACAGATACAGTAGAAGTAAACAGATGTGAGTCGGAGTAAATAAACGAAATAACAAGTATAAATATGTGGTACAATTCCCCTTTCATCAATAACTCAAGCTCTCAACTAGTAGTTACCTCCTCAATCGGAGTATATATATATAATGGACCTCACCAGATAGGTCGTCACAGTTCAAATCAAGAAAACTCGCAGATATACTGGCTTCTTGTCAATTATTACGCACGATTTCATAAGAGTATTTTGTAGAAATGTGAGGCATATGGCCCAATCTCATCATAATATGTGCACTGCCGAGGATCGAACAACACGAACCATATATACATCTATTATATTGTTGAGGCGAACGACCCGCTCCTATGAGAGTGTGATACATAATCCTGCAAGGTGAACGACCTGATCCCATCATAATGTGTGCAATATCGAGGGCCGAACGACACGAACCATAGATGTATCTATTATACTGCCGAGGCGAACGACCTGATCTATTAGAATAAGAAGCTTTAACGGGTCCTTGACCCCACTCACGAATAGACGTATGAGTTATATATTTTAAGGGACACCTTTCGATGAAAACGCATAATGCGGAAGAAATTCGTAAAAGGAGTACAATTATTCAGCGGCTAATCATGAAGCCCGTCGAGTCTTTGCAATAGCAAGCATATCACTCTACACAAGTCTAGTATCAAGTCGCAACGTAAAATAAAGTTATTTAATAGGCAAGAGACAACAAATAATACAGTTATAGAATGGCGGGAACCTAAGTCTACCTGGACATAACATGAATCTAGCTACGTATGGACTCTCGTCACCTCGTGCGTACGTAGCAACCTCAACAAGTAGCACAGATCAAATATATCACCCAGGTGTAGTTTTCCCCTCACAGACTTAGACAGGAGACTTACTACGCTCTGAAGTTCCATAACCGGCTCCAACGCCACTCAAAAACCTCAAACCGATGCCCGTCTCTCCAAAACTAGTCAAACAAATGTGCAAATCAATAAATATATACTCTATTACCCATAATTAATCAATTTGTAACAATTTTCAACTCTGCTCGAATAGTCAATAACATCAACCTTCGGGCCATCTGTCATTCTTGGGTAAGCAAATAACGCATATTGAGAAGATAATTTTTAAGAGGATAGCTTTTCAGCTTGTAGCAATGAGATCTACATTTTACAGCAACTGAATACAAAGACTGTAATATGTGGAATAGATTATTTTAAGTTGACTCTTAATCTGAACTATTTAATCAGTCTTTCTGTGTTATAATTTTAAGTAGAAATTTCACGAAGCGCCCTATTTGGTCGCCCCCATTTAACCTATACCCATAAATTTAAAATTATTTAACCTATACCCTAATTTTTACAACTTCAGGCGCCGCTTTCCTAATACATGTGCAAAACTTCAGCTTATTTAGTGCTGAAGTTTTTACAAATGAACAAAATAACTTCAGCATCTTTTGTTGTGTATTTGATGTACTTCCATGAGTTTCCGTCCCGTAGCAACTAATAAGTTGTGTATTTGATTTCAAATCATATGATACTTTATGTTTTAAGGGATATTACTGTGTTTTGGGCTGAATGCCGTAGTTGGGCCTCGTGCCAAGTGTTTGGACCCCTTTGGGGCTTTTTACTGCTATTTCCTCACTGTTTTGATCTGAAAGTTGCACTCAGTCATGATTTTACCTGATTACTTTTTAATTGAGTTTCATTACTCCACTTTGATGCATATTAAAGATGTTTTGGGACGAGTTCCATGTTTTTATTCCGAGTGGCTTTTTTGAGAAGTTTATGACTAAGTGAGGCCGAGGGCCTATGTTGTGAGGATATTATGGGATCGGACTACGTGCCGCAACATGTTATTCTGTTTATAATATATGAGAAGCCGAAAGCCTGAGTGATTATGCCATGAGATGGCTTGTTATAGCGCTTGGGCTATAGGAGCCCCTCCGGAGTCTGTACACCCCCAGTGAGCGCAGGTACCTACTGAGTGTGAGTGCCGAGTGACGAGTGATTGGGAGGCATGAGTGACTGTGAGGTATGCCCGAGGGGCTAATTCTGAGTGACTATGAGGCATGCTGAGTGACTAATTCCGAGTGATGTTATGCCCGAGGGGTGGTTTATAAAATATGTTTTGGCCCCAGAGGCTATTGATGATTTCTGTCATTTTTTACACTAATTTTTCTTGAATTTCTATGGAAACTGTTGAAAAGTACATTTTTAAAGGATTTTTACTGAAATCGGCTTTTAAGCATTATGAATTGTCGTACCTACGATTTTGAAAGAAGAACTGTAACTGCTGTGGATTTATGACTTGTATTTATGTGTTTCGTATTTCTCAGACTTTATTTACTCTTATTACTACTGAGTTGGCGTACTCACATTACTCCCTGCACCTTGTGTGCAGATCCAGGTGCTAGGGCGAGTGAGCTGATTATCTGTCCAAGGACTCTCGGAGATTTTTGAAAGGTAGTTGCACGTGTCTGCAGCCCTGCTTTCTCCTTCTTACTTCTATCGCAGTTGCATTCCCTAGACTCATTTGCACTAGATATATTGTCAGACTTACGTAATTTCTTTAGATGCTCGTGACCCAGTGACTCTGGGATTTTTGGGTTGTGTTTAGATATTTGAGTCATCATCTTTTGTTTTAAAAATGCTTAAACGACTTGTTAAGGAGATATTGTATTAGTGATGATTCGAACTAAAAATTATTTTATGTCTTAAGTATAAATATTGGCTGGCCTAGTATTGCGATAGGCGCCATCACGACCGGATAGTTTTGGGGTCGTGACAGATGTGGGGGTGTGAGGTGGGGAATAGAGCGGGGAAGATTGAGAAGAAGTTTTTGAAATATTTTACGGAAAATATTCTCCTTCATACCAAACACACCCTAACTGAGAAACTTTTATAGCCACACAAATGTCACGACTCCATACAACTTTTGTCCCTTAAGTTTTTAGGACTCCATATTTCAAAAATCTTTTTTTTTTTTAACTTTGTGTCAAGTCAAACTATATTATCAAAATTAAAATAAAAGGAATACGTAGTTGGCCTTGATTGGATAAAAAAGGTCCGCCTTATTTTTAAAACTTACCCCACACATATTAGAAACCCGCACATTCCAAAAAAGATAAAAGAAAATTAAACTCATTCCACTCCATCTTTAATTTGCTCTACTTTTTAGGCAAAAAGACAAGCATTTATGCTTTACATTTCTGTAATTCTGTACATGGGTCACATTCAGTTTTTCTTTTTTCTTTATGTCATAATGTGTTTTTTTTCCACCATTCAATAGTGTTTGTCAACACTGGTTTTTACTCATAACCAGGCTAATAAAAAGGGAGCCATTGCCTATTGGATACTCCATTTTCATTTGTATGGCTATGCATTTAAGGGTCGAGTATTAAAAAAAATAATGCCAGTATTAATTTTATTCGTTACTAATACTTTGTTTGGTACATTTTTTTAACATATTAGTTATATATCATACTTGATATTATCCTATGTATAAGTAATGTATAAAAGATCATGACGTTAGTAATTCCAAGACTATTAATGTATGCATTAGTATAGTTAAAGATAAAATTATACTTAAAGTCCTTTAAATCTAGAGAATATAAAGGACATTTTTGTAAACAACTATTTTTCTTAAAAATGATGCAATGCATTATAATTTTAATAAACCACACCAAATAGTATAACTAATGCTTACATTACTAACACATGCATTACTAATCCATACATTACTAATCCATGCATTACTAATATACCTTATTCCGCACTATTTTTATACACCCTACCAAACGATCCCTTATAGTATGTTCTTGGGTCATATTCAGTTTTTTTTTTTTAAATTCAGGTGCATTATTTTTGGCTTCTATGTGAATTTCAGACACTAGCCTGAAACCAAAATATTGGTTTTTTGGACTCAAGAGATAAAAATATGTAAGAAAAAAGGTTGAGCGTATTTCTATGTATAGCGCACATTGTAAATGTCCGTTAAGGTATAACACATGTATTTCATGCGCTATGCTTACTATTTTGAAACACTCAATATAGCGCTTGTATTACATGTGTTATATCTGAACATAAAAAGTTGGTCAGTGTAATATATGTGCTATAATTATATAAATAACATCCCCTCTTCTCTTCGCCGACAGAACTTCCAAAAAATGACCCCACCCTCCCCCCATTTTTTTAGAAACCTTGAGCCCACTTTTGTTCCCTGAAATGACTTGTCGTTATTTTATTATTGATAAAAAACACGATTCCAGGTTGTCTCGTGGAGTTGAACGCGGTTTGTGCTCGATTTGATTGTAAAAACGGCTTATTTTCTTCGGTAAAAAATATTCAAAAATAGGTATTTCGAAACACTTTTTCATATAAGTTATATATATATATTTGTTTAATCAGTTCATAGTAATATATTCCATGATTTTGTGCGTGTTTAGTTAAAAAAAATTTACTTATTTTATTTTTAGAAATTATTTTTGAAAATTATTTAATATGCCATTATTTTAAAGTTGTTGAATATTTTGTGTTGGTTGTTGAATAATTTAAAAACAATAATTATGTGTCTTTAGTGTCCTTTAGTGTAGTAGAAAAATAAATACTTATATTTTATGTTACTTGATGAATATTTTTATAACTGTTGAACAATAAATATATGCCTTTAGTGTCCTTTAGTGTATAACAATAAATATGTGTTATCATTAACGTTGTCGGTTAGAGTAATCAATTACGGATCATATACTAATCAATTAATAACCGTATAGTAAAAGTATTATCAGATAAGAATCAACTAAAATACGATAAGTTAAACGAATTAAATATTTAGTATTTTTTGGTTGATGAATAAAATAATTAGTTCTCAAAATAAAAGAGACAGTGCCTGGTTTTGTGTAAAAGATAACAAATTAACATATAAATCGTTATGGGAGAAATAAATAATTAATAATACTTTATATAAAAATAATTAATAAAAATGTTTTTTAAATTATTTCGATAAGTTAAGAAAACTAAATGTTTAGTATTTTTTTCATGACGAAAAAAATAATAAAAAATTGACTGTGCAAATAAGACTGCCAGATTTTAGTTGTAAAATCCTAAAAACTAACATATAAATAAATATTTTATATCAAAATAATTAATAATGTAAAAATTTATGCATTAAATAATAATTTAAAAAATAACGCAAGATATTTCGAGATGTTAAACGAGTAAAGAGAATAATATTTTAATTAATATTATTCAATTTACAAACATCATTATGGATCGTCTGACTGTTCATCCTAGATCTGTTTCTCATGAGCTACTTACACTCCAGGCAAACCATATGTCATCATGTATTTGGGATGGAGAGTTTCTTAGCCAGAACTTTCACCCGAGATACATTGATGACTTATGGGAGTTTATTAGGGACCATCCACTTGATCATCATACAGTTGTGTGCCTCACTCGGACTGGTTTTTACAGGGTTGTTGAGGTCGTCCGATTGTAGTTCGATTAGACCTTGATCACGGCTTTGATCGAGCATTGGAAGCATGTGACGCATACATTTCATTTGCCTATCGACAAGGCGACCATCACGCTAGAGGATGTGGAGGTATTAGTTGGGTTGTCCGTTGACAGTCTTGTTGTCCACTGCCCGCCTGTGGTTAGGGAGTATAGGAGGCATGACTATCTAGAGATGCTCGAGAGGCTCATTGGAATCTATTCAACTTACCATACTACAATTAATGGTGTTAGTCGATTACAACTATTGCCTGTTAAGTAGCACCTAGAGGTGCTTCACCAGCAGATCGTGGAGGAGTCACCAGCGGAGGCTATTGAGCGATAGTCAAAGATTTTGATTTTGATGATATTTGGCGAAATTCTTTTCCTGAAAAGTTCAGGAACCTCGTGAGCCTACATTTCTTGCCTCATTTGGAGCGCTTAGATGACTTACCCATGTACAGTTGGTGAGGGGTGTCGTTCTAGCATACCTTTATAGGTAGTTGTATAGGGCGTCGATGGATAGCGTGAGAAACGTCGATGGATTTATTCTGCTACTACATGTGATAAAATTATCAGTTCTTTTCATGATTATCATAGATATATTAAAAAATACTCAATTTTGCGTCCACATCAATATTAGGTTTGTGCTTGGGAGTGATTCTTGCAGATGCAACCCCCTACTCGGCCGCTAGCTCCAGATGCACCACCACCGCCACTTCTACCATGTGCTAGGAGGTGGGTATATAGGCGAGGTCGTGCCCGTGACATCGAGGCTCAACATCATATCCCTTTTTACATGGATATGTTGGATCTACCAGATGCTGCTCAAGTAAATATTTGACTTAGTACGTTTTTTAATGCTTGATTTGTCTTGCGTTTACTTATAGTTCTTGCGTTTAATAAGTAGTTCATATGAAGGCCATATAGCGACAAGCTCATCGCTAGTTTGCTAGAGTATTTCTCATAAGGTCGAGCTGTGTGGATATCTCCGGTCCCATTGATATATCTCGATATAGTCGAGCATCATCTGATTAGGAGTCTCGCGATAGTTTGGTTGGCAACAACATATACCTGCTCATCCTAGTTGGCATGCCACCTATTACAAGCGGGATGATCACAGTAGATTTGACCAGGCATACATGGCATGTCTAGAGGCCCTGCTAGAGGACTGGGGTTAGAGTCTGTTCCGGATTCTGCCAGACCCTCCACATGATGGTGTTGACGGTGAGAATGAGTACATGGCTTGGTATCATCGTGTTACTCGCACTCTGAGAGGTAATCCCGATCATCATGAGGGTCGTCGGTACATTCCATAAGTCGGGATGCATGAGGCACTAGTATGTTATTTGATACTTACATATCACGTTAGATTTTTAATCTTTTGTAATTAATATGTTATATTCTAAGCAGGCTATTGGCTTACACCGTCTTCACCAAATGGTTTGTAGATGCAGCAACATGTAGGAGACGAAACGTCATTTGTGCACTATTGGGGTCGTCAGGTTTCTAAGCTTGCTCCTGTCACATCGGTAGCTGCACGAGAGAATGGTTGATTAGGTTTTGATGTTGTGCATGTGCTGCCTGAGGATTACCATCATGGGAAAGGCGTTCCCCCAGCACGTGGTAGACGTACCAGGCGTGTCCATAAAGAAAGGGGTGGCCCGCGTGGTCGGTGCGGACGAGGTGTCCACCAAGGGGGCGCTGAGACACCTGTGGAGGATATTGATGAGGATTGCTAGGTGACTTTGGTGAGGCACACGATGCTGGCGATGATATGCCTACATTTAGTCTGTTGTCACTGGGGACTTTACAATTTACCCCGACAACTCCATTACTAATCGCAGGCACCGACATTACATCGTCTGATTGGGATGAGTATTATCCTGATCTTCCAGGCACATCGAGGGATGCAGAGGATCGTCCGGTGTGAGATGTGCTTAGTGGCATACGTTTGAGTTTGGGTGCTTCATTGAGGGATGCAGAGGATTTTCTAGGAACATCAAGAGAGACATCACATTTAGTGGAGACGACACGGCCTTCATCTAGTCGAGTTCAACTCAGAGTTCCCCTAGAGCATTGTGTGCCCACTCAGACGCAGGTATGTTCGTATTACAATAATTTATAATTTTCTTTACCTTAATTATTGGTCAACAATATCTAATTAGTTTATATATTTTCTTAAGATTTTCCCATCACCTATCATGGAGACGACATCATGTGATACTCGACTGCCAAAGGTGTAGGGCCTTATTTAGGGGGGCAGCTGAGACACTGGTTTGAGTATAAAAGTGTTTAATCTATTTTATTACTATTTTATATATCATATACTAAAATCTGCTGATTTTTGTAGCTTACTGTTGGCCCAACAGACGCCTTTACTGATCCTGCTACCCCTCCAAACGATCATGCTACAGCGCATCCTCCTATGAGGATGATCCGGATAGCATCGTCGGTCGGCAGGGTATGTGCCTCAAGCCAGCCAATGCAGTAAAGCATACAGGTTGTGGGACTCATTGGTATTTAGTTTGCTTTGTATATATTATATTAAACATTATTTTTAATATTATTTATGTTTTACATTATAAGCTTTGTCTTTTTAATTTTAGTCTTATTGATTAGGTTAGTACTAGAACACAAAAAATACGTTGGATTAACATATATTAAAATATGAAAAAATCCACATAATACATGAAATCCAAAACATAAAATAAACAATACACTTAAAAAAGCCATGTGTTCGTTTAGCCACTATCGCCCATTATTCTTTGCTTCAACCATTGAAACTTTTCTTGCAACTGATTATTTTCTTTTTCTGCCTCTTTCAGTTTTTCATTCACTGCTACAACTTGTTCTTCAAGTTTCTAGATCTGTATTTCTTACTCCGCTATACGTTTCCAAAAGTTTAGCAAAACATGATTTGTAGTATTCCTGGTTAATGGGTTCATCATACCATTCTTTAAAACTACATTGATTTCTGTCCTACAAATGGTGATGATAAGAAGCGACTATTAATGAAGATGTCATAAATAATATAATAACCAATATAAATTTGAATATTAATAACTCACAATGTATTTACACATCTAACGTCTGCGCCCTAGATTGCAAGTGGCCCAACATGGCTTCAAAATCGCATGTTTCCGCAGTAACACCTAGACACCTCATCGCGTATAGACATATTGTATTGCTTGAACTTGAAAGTTCGTGGAAACCGAGATTCTTTTTTTGGTTAAGTTGTGACGTCGTAAAGAATAATGTAAAATGCAGGGGTTTTATAAAGGTTAGAATGAGTAGTTTTAGGCTGCATAGCGTATATTGTTCATGAGCCATGTTTCACCAACAATGGAATCATTACGGTACAAGTGCGTACAAGCTTTTCAGTTCGACAAGATGCACATTAAATTTGTAATGTTTTATGAGCTTTTGTTTAAGGCAAATTGCTCATGCGCCATGTTTCACTTACAATGGAATCTTTACGTACAAGTGCATGCATGCTTTTTAAGGTCGACAAGACAAGGGCAAACATTAAATTTGTATTATTTTCTGAGCTACTGATAACGTATATTGTTCATGCTCCATGTTTGACTTACAGTGGAATCTTTACAGTACAAGTGCGTACATGCTTTTTCATGTCGACAAGACAAGGTAGCGCATATTGTACATGCGTCATGTTAAACTACCTCTTATTTCGTTCTTCTTAAGTTGAACCAAATTTTATATTCTAGTTATTCATTTAAACAAGCGTTTCAAAAAAGCCACTTAATTTAATAAGTGGTTTAAGAAGAGGCAAAATGGTGAAGGTAGCTAAAAAGATCCACATGGAACGGGCCAGAACAATATCGATCCCTTCCTTAAAAAAACACGCTTGGTTGCTACACTGATTTGGTGGATGACAAATGATATGGTGTTTTATGTCCCTTGGAAAATAAACCCATCAATATACATATAGATCTCAAAATTGCAGGGCACATTATTGAGGGGGAAGCGTATTCTACAAAGCTTGAAGGTGTGCGTATTTTGGGTGAAAACCTACAATGTGTTCCCTTATACTCAAAAAGGTGTGATTATGAAGTATTATATCATTTACATGAGTTAGTTGTACCACAAAAATTGTACGCAACGTTCCAAACTAACAAACAAGGATGAACCAAAAGTTATTCAGCATTTGATGAAGGGGATTTTAGAGATGGAAAAGGCACTAGTCGTTCATCATGCACTGGATGATCTTAAATACCTCTAAGGAACAGAGGATCATCATTGGGATTTAATACAAAATAAAAAGTTGCATAGAGATCTTGATTATCCTGTATTTTCAATAGTTTTAGAGTGGGAGGGACTACCAAAATATCTACCGCAGACGTTGTACATCAGAGTGCCATATTGTTGTACAAATCAAGCAAGTGGTCCTATTGATGATAGCAATAAAATATGAGAAACGTGTGTCAATTGGGGGCTAGATTATGATACCATCAGTCCGGACGAATGCAAAAAAGATGGTGATGGAGAAGATAAATAAAATGTAAATAAAGAGACCGACGAAAGTAGCGATGAATTAGTGCCCGACGGTGACGATAATGACGAATGGAAATTATTATTTTTTCTCAAGTTTTTTTTAGTTTTCTATTGAATTTCCAATGCTAAGTATCAACTAGAGTTAACACAATTGGAAATATAATTTTATTTCATTGATATTGCATGCACACCATTACAGACACTTATACCTACTAAATATATTATCGCGTCCAAATGCACACCTCAAAAGAGGTATAGAAAAGTCATTTGAAATTATAAAAAACCAACTAAGAGTCAGGGTTGATTCCATAGAGAGCTAAGATGGAAGTTAGGGGGTATATATTTCAATGCACGTGATTGAACTATCCAATTCATTCAAATGTGCAACCCTCAAATTAGCGGCTACATCCCAATCAAGATTCAACTTCTTTAGAGCCCATATGGCTTTGTGCTCAAGTTTCACTGGAAGATGATAAGCTTTGCTGAACACCAACCGGTATGGCGACATTCTGGCAGGTGTTTTGTAAGTTCCGCGATAAGCCCATAATGCATCATCAAGCTTCTTGGACCAATCAGTCCGGTTAGCATTCACTGTATTTGACAAAATACTCTTTATCTCCCGGTTGAAGACTTACACTTAATCGATTGCTTGTGCATGATAAGGAGTCGCGATTTTATGAGTAACACCATACTTGCTAATTAAAGTATCAAAAGCCTTGTTTCAAAAATGCGACCCCCCATCGCTTACGATAGCCCGTGGAGTACCAAACCTTGTGAAAATATTCTTCTTCAAGAACGCCACAACACTTCTCGCCTCATTGTTAGGTAGAGAAACTGCCTCAACCCATTTAGACACATAATCAACTGCGACCAAGATGTATGTGTTTCCACAAGAACTCACAAAAGGATCTATGAAGTCAATACCTCACACATCAAAGATATCAATCTCCAAAATAGTAGTCAGAGGCATATTATTTTTCTTCGAGATTCCATTGACTTGTTGACATTCATCATATCTTTTCACTATATCACTTGTACCCTTGTAAAGAGTGGGCCAATAGAAATTGAAACTTACCACTTTGGTTATTGTTCTTGTTCCACCATGGTGACCACCATATGGCGAAGATGTCAAGACCCAAGAATTTCACCTTGTTCTTCTTCTTCTGGTGCACATCTTCTAATCACCCCATCCATGCAAATCCAAAAAAGGTATGGTGCATCCTAATAATAATCTTAACCGTTTGAGCTTCTTCCTTTGGTTTGAAGAGAACTCATGCAGGATGATTCCAAACACAAGAAAAACTGCTAGATCTGCGAACCATGGTGCCTCCTTCATTGAAATAGCCAAGAGTTTCTCATCGGGGAAGGAGTCATTGACTTCAAGGCCATCATGCGGCCTCCCCTCCTCCTCCATACGATACAAGTGATCCGCCACTTGATTTTCACTCCCTTTTCTATCTTGGATGTCAATATTACACTCTTGCAACAAAAACACTCATCTCATCATCTTTCTTGATCATAAGATAACAAAGTGTCGCATGATCCGTGTGGACAATAACTTCCATACTTAACAAGTACGGGTGGAACTTCTCAATTGCAAACACAATGGCAAGGAGCTCTTTCTCTGCAACGGTATAGTTTTCTTGGTCACCATTCGTGGTATTACTAGAATAGTAGACCGGATGAAAAATATTATCGATGCGTTGCCCCAAAACAGCCCCAACCGCTATGTCACTAGCATCACACATCAGTTCAAAGAGGACACTCAAATTTGGAGCAGTGATGATGGGAGTGGTTGTCAACTTGAACTTTAACAATTTGAAGGCTCAAATACAATCATCATTGAAGTTAAACTTAGCATATTTTTCAAGAATATTGCACAAAGGGTTCACCACCTTAGTGAAATCTTTTATGAAACGCCAGTAAAACCCCTCGTGGCCTAAGAAACTCCGCACACCTTTCACCGAAGTTGTAGGTGGAGGTTTAGAAATCACCTCAATCTTTGGCTTGTCAACTTCAATTCCATTCTTTGATATTTTGAGTCCAAGGACAATGCTTTCCTCGACCATGAAATGACACTTCTCCCAATTGAGCACTAAATTCGTTTCTTCACATCTTGCCAACACTTTATCTAGATTTGCAAGACAATCATCAAAGGAATCCCCAACCACCGAGAAGTCATCCATGAAAACTTCAAGGTAGTCCTCCACCATGTTTGTGAAGATAGCCATCATACACCTTTGTAAAGTCGCCGGTGCATTACATAAACCAAATGGCATCCACTTGAAGGCAAAAGTACCATATGAACATGTAAAGGTTATTTTATCTTGATCCTCCGGAGCAATAAGGATTTGGTGATAGCTCGAATACCCATCAACAAAGCAATAGAAAGCGCGATCGGACAACCTATCAAGCATTTGGTCAAGGAAGGGCAGTGGAAAATGATCATTCCTTGTGACTTTGTTGAGCCTGTAATAGTCCATACACACTCTCCAACCGGTCACTGTTCTTGTAGGAATCAACTCATTCTTGTCATTGGTGACCACCATCATGCCCCCTTCTTTGGGACACATTGAACTGGAGAAGTCCATGAACTATCGGAAATGGGGTAGACAACCCCGACATTCAACCACTTGATAATCTTCTTTTTGATAACTTCTTATATAGCCTCATTTAATCTCCTTTGATGTTCAATAGATGGTTTGGCACCTTCCTCCAAATTTATATTATGCATGAAAATGCGAGGCTTATCCCTTGAATATCCACCAATGTACACCCAGTAGCCTTCTTCTTCTTTTGTAGCACCGCCAATGTAGAATCTACCTGCACGTTAGTCAAACAAGAGGAAAGAATAACCGGTAAATTAGAACAAGGACCAAGAAATTCATACCGAAGATGTAGAGGCAATGGTTTCAACTCCAAGGTAGGAGGCTCTTCAATGGAAGGCTTTGTAGGCAGAGTTTTCCTATTTTCAAGATCCAAGGATAGTTTTCGGGGTGCATAATTGTACGACCCCATTCCTTGCAAAGAGTTCACACATTCCATCAAGCCATCCATCTCGTCATCATCAAAGTTAAGCAAGACGGACTCCAACATATCACCAACATTGATTTTGGCACTTGTATCATCAACAACAACATCGGTCACCATGTCCACAAAAGAACACACCTCATTTCTATTTGGTTGCCGCATGGATTTACATACATGGAAAATCACTTTTTCATCACCCACCCGGAAGGTAAGTTCTCCGACTTCAACATCACAAAGAGTCTTCCCTATAGCAAGGAAAGGTTTTCCAGAAATAATCGACACCTCATAATCAACTTCACAATCAAGAATGACAAAATCTGTCGGAAGAATTAATTTATCAACACGAACCGAGACATCTTCAATAACTCCCAAAGGTCTCTTCATGGTACGATCGGTCATTTGCAATCTCATAGAGGTGAGTCTTGGTTGGCCAATTCCCAAGGTCTTGAAAATGGAATAGGCCATCAAATTGATACTTGCCCCAAGATCACAAAGAGCTTTAGGAAATTCAGCACTTCCAATTGTATAAGGAATCGTGAAGGCACCGGGATCTTCCAACTTAGGAGCCATTGAATGCAAAATTACACTCACTTGATGAGTGACTTTGATAGTTTCAAAATTCATTGACCGCTTCTACGTGAAGAGATCCTTCATAAACTTGGCATATCCGAGAATTTGCTCCAAAGCTTCAACTAATGACACATTGATTGAGAGACTCTTCATCAGTTGAAAGAAATTTTTTTAATTGATTCTCGCCATTTTGTTTGGAAAGCCTTTGAGGATATGGAGGTGGAGGCTTAGGAAATGGTGCCTTTGCCTTTTGCACTACTGGTTCCGGTATGACAATAATGTGATCCCTAGACGTGTTCACATCCTCTTGAGTCTCTTCCACATTATCATCAATATTAATCCGAACTTCATCATTTTATTGCAACACATTGTTCGGGACCTCTTCTTCTTGTACCAATTGCTCATCATCCACAAGTTACCTTTGACTTGAGGTGGGTGCATTTTTACCTCTTCCACTTCTTGTAGTAACGGCCATGGCATGCCCCGTGTTGTTCCCACCCTTTGGGTTCACCACCGTGTCACTTAGTAGTGCCCCCTTAGGTTGAGAATTGAGAGGTTGAGAGATTTTCCCCATTTACAGTTCTAAGTTGCGGATTGATGTGTTGTGTGAGGCAAGTTGGGCATCCGAATCGGAATTCTTTTCCATCAGTTGCTTAAACATATTCTCAATACGCCACATCTAATTGGTTGAATAACTAGGACCATGGGAAGGATAAGGAGTAGAGTTGTTTGGTTGTTGGTACATCGGGGGCCTTTGAAAATCCGACCTCCTATTGCCTTGATTATTAATCCATCCGCGTTGATTGTTACCCCCCCCCCCCATTTCCTTGATTATCGTTGTTATTCCAATTCCCATGATTGTTTCCACCATTCTAATTTCCTTGGTTGTTAGAATTTCAATTGCCTTGATTGTTTTGAGGTCGCCATTGTTGTTGGTTTTGACCTTGGAAATTATTTCATTTCCCTTGAAACTTGTTCATATATTGCACCTCCTCTTATTGATTATTGTAAGAGTAATCTTGATCAAATCTACTATCCTTTTGCACAAAATTATCCACCCGGTGTTGCACTTTCGACCCTTTTTTCTTCTTTGTTCATCATCATGTTCACTCCTTCCATGGTATTGACTTGATTAGGATGTTGCGCTTGTTGAAGTTGAGCCTTTTCTAGTTGATGCATGGTGGTATTCAATTCGGCAATGTCTTACTCATAGTCATGCAACTCTTTGTGAAGGTGGATCACATTGTGGAACGTTAGCCCAGGATTGCCATGCCGATGATGATTTCACCATTTCATCCAAAACCTCACACGCCTCCGCGTAAGTTGTAGTTATTAAGTTCCCACCAGCAAGTTGATTCACTACACATTGGTTGGTTGTGTTGATCCCACGATACAAAGTTTGTTGAATAATGTTCTCCATTATATCGTTGTTAGGACATTCCTTAACCATTGTTCGATAACTTTCCCATATCCCGTGTAGTGGTTCATTTGGCTCTTGCTTAAATGCCAAAATCTCGTCCCAAAGTGTAACCATGTGCCCCGGATAGAAGAACTTAGAAATAAACTTTTTCGCCAACTCATCCCAATTATGAATGGAATGGTTAGGCAAACGTTCCAACCAATCTAAATCTTTCCCCGTAATGATAAGGGAAAAAGCCTTAGCCTCAATACATCCTCGGAGACATTTGTTTGTTTGCTCCCCCAACAAGTGTCCACAAACCCCTTCAAATGTTTGTAAGTATATTGACTTGGAGCACCAGTGAAGAAACCTCGTTGCTCTAGCAAAGTGAGCATCACATTGATGATCTGAAAGTTGCCCGCTATAATGCGAGGAGGGTCTATTGCACTTGCATATCCTTCATTGGGTAACACCTGGTGTGGAGCCGCTCGTGGTGGAGGTAGGGGTGGAACGAGCACATTGTCATGAGGCACTCGACCTCTTTTATTAGCTTGAGGTTTAAGAGAAACCTCATCCGCTTGGTCATCCTCAACGTCCACACTCCTAAAGCAATAATTCTGAGCTCATTGTTTGCCATGGTTATACCTATGATTTCTCAAACAAGTTAGTAACACAGAATGAAAAGAAGATACTCCAAAAACACACCCTAATATATAGCTAACACCATTTTTTAACTCCCCTGCAACGGCACTAAAAATTGATCGTGTGCAAATGCACACCTCAAAAGAGGTATGAAACGGTCGTTTGATATTATAAAAACCCAACTAAGAGTCAGGGTCGATTCCACAGGGAGCCAATATGTGAGTTAGGGGGTATATATTTCAATGCGCGTGATTGAACTATCTAGATTGCACTTCCACAAAAATATTGGTTTTCTATTTCTAATTTTACTCAATTGATTGCAAAATAAAGAAAGAAGGCTAGATATTGTTTTTGGGGGTTTTCCAAATTTATAAAAAGAATAGGGTTGTGACCATTACCTAGGTTTGCCTAATGGGATAAAGACTTTAATGTTTGTTCTATTGACTGGGGTGTATTATAGTTATCAACTCTATATTACCCAATCAATACTCTCGGTTAGAGAGTGGTTTTGTCCGATTTGGATTTCTTAAGACCAAATGGTATCACACAAAACAATTGATAAAAGCTTAAGTCAGGTTATTACTATCTCTAGGTTGAACCCTTTAATTAGGTAAATCAATCTTTTAATTGACCTAATTGCTTGTTAGCCAAGTTATCCTAGACTAGGTCTCTCTTTCTCCAGAAGAGACTAAGCCAAATAGGCATGAACTAATGTTTGCAACCATTAATTCCTCAAATTAAAGCATGAAACTAAGCTAAATAATAAATACCCAATCTTAAACAGACACTAAATTAAATACCCATAAGGTTTACACACTAGGATTGGGTCACAACCTAGTAAAAATCTAGCTACTCATACTTTGATTTGAAGAAAATGAAGAAGAAAGACTAATTAAACTTATAATGAAAGCTTAAAATAATTAAATCTATTGTAAAATACACCAAAGTAAAGTAAACTTCCAAAAATGGAAAAGAAAAACAGCTAAAGTAATTGCTGATGTTCAAACTTGACATAATTTTGTAAAACTCCTCTATTTATACAAGGCTGACAATCTCGGACAAAAATACCCCTCGGGAGGTTCTGTAGTTACACAATTCCATGGGTGGTCCACAGATTTTTTCATCTGATAGGAGCCGGAGTTCTGTGGCCGAACAATTCTGGATTGTGGCCGCGAAGCAGCTTTTCTGTGGTCCACAGTTTTAGGGTTGCGGCCGCAAAGCTATCTTCTGCGGCCGCACAAATATTGTGCAGTCCGCAATTCACTGAGGTCCTGGACTTGGAAATATGCATACTCTTTGATCTTGAATCCTAGCCCAGCTTTTGCGGCCACTTAATTCATATGCGGTCGCAATTTGCATAATTGTCTACAGATTTTTCCCTCTTTGGTTGCGATCGCAGATAGAAATTTGCGATCCACAATTTCTTCTGCAGACCGCACATTTTATGCTTCTGTGTCCCATTATTGCCTTGTTCTTAGACTGCTCCTTTTTTAGTTGGATTTCATCTCGGAGCCCAACTTCCAACATTCCTGCAATTTTGTACAATTTCATTTGTTCCGGGAGCACAATTCAATGATTTAAGACTAAAACAAAAGTTAAGAGGCGCTAATAAGTAGCCAAAATCCCCATTTATCATTATACTGCTACAAAAAACTAATTTTATACCTAAATATTACCAATATTGGATGAACTGCCACTAGGAGCTGAATTGCCACCACTTCCCAAATCGAATGTAGGACATTTATGGCGATCATATCCTTGTTTGGAAACATTGACTACATTTACGCATATATATGATATCACCAATATCCATTTGGTTCTCCATCCGAATTCTTTTTTGCATGCTCTGCAAGAAATCCTTGTTACAAACCATTGCAACCAGTTCCAGCGGCAAATAATGCTAAGAACACACTAGTTGGAAGTGCCCGCTATAGGTGTTTACATATGCAGCCACACTATATTCTCTATCAACATACCTCGTGTCACGACCCAAAATCCTACTAGCCGTTATGGTACCTAACCCAACCCGGTATGTAAGCCAATTAGCAACAATAATCCAATTCATTGAGTTTTACTGAGAAATGTAATGATAATACAACTGAACTTCTATAACACATTTCCTAGGATTGGTAGTATAAATCATCAGCTTCTAAGATTTAGAGTTAACAAAGATGGTATGAAATAAATACATCATCTGTTTAAAATATACATGAACAGATTAATAATTCTAAAGCTACCAAGAACAAAAAGCAATAATGATCGGAACACATGTACGCCTTCAATGCTAGCTCCCGCCATACACATCAACATCAACATAAAAAATATACACGCAAGGTGCAGCGGTGTAGTATGAGTACAACCGACCCCATATACTCAGTAAGTAATAAACCTAACCTTAGGTTGAAAGTAGTGACGAGACGGGACAAAGGTCAGAGTCCAACACTAACAGCCAACAATAGTTCATAACAATATAATAGAAGTGGTAAAGGATATAACTCATAGATATGATGCTCAACTCGTTTACAGTTACAGAAAATAGTCATGCTTCTCATGTATAACAGTAAAACCTAAATCTTTCACCGAAAACACCAAAGTATGAGTAAGTCAGAAAAATCGTGATTTCTCCCAAAATATTTCAACAATAAGTAAGATGTTTCTTTATCAGATAGCATGAGGAAAGTGTATGTGAAGTCATAAATGTCAAAAAACCGTGTAACATGAGAAAATGTATCTTTATGCTTGTTTGTCAATATGCATGTTAGATGCAATGCGTCACAGTGACGAACTCATGTACTCACCCTCTCAGAGTACTCAATATCATAATCTCATACTCCCGCTCATCATGCTCAATCACTCAACACACTCGGTCCTCCAACATTGTACAAGGCAGATCCAACCAAAACACTAACAAATCCTAACCACTCAGCACACTCAGGCACTTAATATTGTACAGGGAAAATCCAGACCAAACGCTAATAAATCCTGCTACAGCACGCAGCCCGATCCCATCGCGAATCAATAGCAACTGTGGTCACTGAGGGTGTGCAGATTACGGAAGGGCAGATTCATCCCAAGCGCTATAATAAGCCAATCATGACATGAATCAATAAAGCTTGCTGCGGCGTGCAGCCCGATCCCATAAATATCACTCACAAACAGGCCCTCGACCTCACTCATTCATCAATCTCTCCAGTCTCTCAGGCTCACAATATCATGAGAATCATCCCAGAAATGATGATATGATATATCAATAAATAGCAACAGAGACTGAGGTATGATATGCGTGAGTATGTAACTGCAATTTAAGCAAATAACTCAACAACAGATATGACCTCAGTGGGTCCCAATAGAATAAGCATATAGTCTAAACATGATTTCTTACATGGATCACAACTCAATTAATCTAACACGTAGAAATCTCATGGATAAAATAAGATTGGGAAACCACACAGTACCACATAAACAACCGAGTCATAATTCACACGCCGCATGCCCACTCGCCCGTCACCTAGCAAGTGTGTCACCTCAACACCAAACACATATCTATTATATTCCGGGGTTCATACCCTCAACACCATGTTTAGAAGTGTTACTTACCTCGAACAAGCTAAATCCAATATCGAGCAAGCAAAACGATTCTCCAAAAATGCCATCCCGCTCATACTGACCTCTGAACGACTCGAAACTCAAATACATCAAATAATGCCTAAGGAAATAGTTCCAAATGATAAAGGTCGAATCTTATCAAAATTCCAAAGTCAACCAAAATATCAAACCCGGACCCGCATATCAGAACCCGAAAAACCTCACAAAATTCGACAACACATTCAACCACGGGTCAAATCATACTAGCTTTACTCAAATCCGACTCCGAATTGACGTCCAAAACTAAAAAATTCACTTTATAAAATTTTACCAATTGTCAAAAATGAAGATAGATTCATGAAATATAACCAAAATTGAGTAGATACTTATCCCAATCCATGTGGTGAAAATCGCCTAGAAAATTACTTCTTTTCGAGCTCCATAGCTCCAAATATGCTAAAATCGTCGAAAGCCCCGAAAATAGAGTACTTATAATCACGGTACGAATTAATGAATTGTGATCGCGGAAATACCATCGCGATCGCGGAGAAGAAAGATGCATTTCCCCAGAAATACTCTATGCTATCGCGGAAGAACTTTCGCGATCGCGAAGAACAAAAGCCACTACCACCAAAATGCAACACGTATTTGCGATACTAACCACATGAATGCGATGACCACTGATGTTAAATCTCTATGAACGCGACTCAAACAACGGGATTGCATTGAAGAATTCTCCAGCTCTCAGCTGCCCAGTCTTAACAATACGCAACCGCAATTCCTCGTACGCGAACGCGGACATTAACCCACACAACCCCACGTGAACACGATCTTCCAATCGCGACCACAAAGAAGAAAGTGCCCCGCTTCAGATTTCCTCTACGCAATCGCATCCCCATGCTCGCGACCGCGAAGGACACTCGAGGCAACAGAAACCAGCAACAACCAATAGTGGAAACATGAAGAAAAATGGTCTGAAATGAATCCAAAACACGCCCGAGGAGCCCATCGGGACCCCCTCCGAATATTCCAAAAAGCCCCATAACATAACACAAACCTACTCGAGGCCTCAAATCATGCATAGCAACATCAAAACCACGAATCACACCTCAAATCGAACTTAATGAACTTTTGAACCTTCAACTTCAAAAACTCGTGTCGAAACATATCAAATCAACTCAGAATGAACTCAAATTTTGAGTACCAATACCAAATGACATAACGAAACTATTCCAATTTCTGAAATCACAATCCAAATCCAAAATCATCAAAGTCAACTCTCGGTCAAACTTATGAACACTCCAAACCTTCAAATTTCTAATTTTCGCCAATTAGGACCGAAACCTTCTAGAAATATCCAAATGCAAATACGGGCATATGTACGAGTGCAAAATCACCATCCAAAGCTAATGGAACCATCAAAACTCTAATCCGAGGTCAAAAACTAAAAATTCAAACTTGGTCAACTCTTCCAACTTAAAGCTTCTTAGTTAAGAACGATTCTTGCAAATCAATGTTGAATAACCTGAAAATCAAAATCAACAATTCACACAAGTCATAGAGCCTCATACAGTGTTGCTCAAGATTTCAAAAAGCTGAATGGAATGAAAATGCTCAAAATGCGGCTGGGTCGTTACACCTCGTCGTTGCAAACCCAGTATGTTGAAAGCACTACATGGAATATGAGAATGGCAAGTGAACATAATTGTGTTCTCTCATTGGTGGTGTGGGTATTATTACCGCGACCTCTATGCAAACCGGTGCGAACCTCAAAAATATTTCAGTCGCTGCAATATTACAAATATGTATGCCACTATGACCGCTTCCTATAATGCTCAAACCGTTTCATCAGTTGAGGCATAAATTGAACACCCATCTTTAACAAGGATGATGCACTATGGAATCAATAAACAAAACCTCTCCTCCACCTGCTTGAATGACATATGCAACATGGCAGTGACTGGCAATCCACGGGCAGACTTCAACAACCCGTTGAAAGTCCCTGTCACATTTGTGGTCAAAATTTCCCATCTTCTGCCACCATCCTTATGTATTCCACTTCTCAAGCTCATGATACATCAACCAACGATAAACTCTTTCGTCTTTCTGCCTAATCAATTTCATTCACATCCTGAATTTACACTCTTGATGATCTATTGCAGCCATCCACATTAGATCAAGTAAAATATTGTTCGGATAAGCCCACTGGAAGTTGGACTTCAAGGGCCTAACAATGTAATGATGGTAGGCGTATGGCTCCTTCCATGCATCCAAAGTATGCACAAAACATAAAATCTCATCATGACGACCAAATATTAGACAAATACCTGAGCGTTGTCTCAAACCGTGATCCTTCAAGTGGTTTAAAAACATGTCCAAGTCTCTTGACTTTCATTGGCACAAATATCAAAGGCAAGGGGAAAAATAATTCCATTAGCATTTATTGCAACGAAAGTCAACATCTTTATATCATACTTTTCATATACATGTATGCCATCTATGGAGATTAACGGTCGACAATGAAGAAAACCACCATGATGGTTTAAATGCCCAGAACACATATCTGAATATGTTTTGTGGTAATTCAGGACTACGATCATGCTTCCGTTCAACAACTATCCCTGGGTTAAAGTATTGCAAAACAGTTATGTACCTTGGTAGAGCTGCAAATGAATTATCCTAGTTGCCATAATCATTCTCAAACACACGTTTATGCCCGAGAAATGCTTTTCTCTTGGTAATGGTACACCCATATACCTGCGCAATTGATGTTATACACTCTTTTACCTTTTACCTTATGGACGATTCAATATGTAGAATCAAGACAAGAGAAATCAAATCAACGTTCAAGTTATAAGTAATTCCCACTGAATGTATCCATATCACAAGTGTGCTTGTCACTGTATTTCCCCACGATCCACATATTAGTTTTCAAATTTATCGCATGCAGCATCCACTTACAACCTTGGTCCCAACTACGACAAACCACTTTATATAATTACTTAGATGACTCAACAACCTCGATTTCACAACATTTTTTATGATGTAAATTTGCACCGCCCTGCTAAGGCGCGACTTGTCACCAAAAATCATATTCTTACAGAGCTCTGTTGGTCTAGATTCGTCCTACATTTGTTATATAAATGTCATCAAGATCCCTTGTGAGGGCATCCACATCCGGCATACTGGGAAAGTGATTAAGGTAGGGAATCTTCCTTGAATGAAAGGGCATACGCAAATCGTACACTATTGGCCCAACGGTAGGTGGAGTATGCATACACGGAGCATGCTTAGTTGTGTCATCATGCTCCCTCGTCAAATCAGGTTGCTCACTCTCATCTGTGAAGTGTGGTTCCTCATCGCCGCTCTCATCCAAGAAGGGTGTATCATCTCCATACTCATCAACGTTGTTGTCATAATCATTATCATCTTCATCACTCCGTGCATCTTCCATATCCCGATTCAATATATCATCATCGCCCAACCGAGTTAGGACTGGACCGTCATGTTGCTCGTTTTAACTGCATAACCAATAAATAATGAGTTTTTCAGAGTCATCCCAACATAATATATTAACTTTATATCTTAACGTACAATTTATAATTTGTAAATATCCCATGATGCACATTATCAAATTGTTGATGACTCGCGGATGGATAAACATGATCCAACCCTCTAAAATTAGGTATATTCCAATGGCTGGTTGGTTCATAACTTGTAAAATTCATACTTGGCCGGTAACCTCTATGAAAGATATAAGAGTTAGTATAAATACGATACATAAAAGAAACAATTATACTAAAACAAGATTGATTGAAATATACCACTCGCGTGTGAATTATGTACACTTGGCGTCCCTTCATACTGCTGCATTGGGGAAAAATTATGTCCTCGCTCCTCATTAGCCAGTGGAGATAATCTTAGATTTGGCCAAACTATTTCATATGAAACCTGTTCGGATAAAACAAATCCAAAAATACCACCAGATGATTTAATATTAACCGAATGCTTACTCACGCTCATTCTTTTACAAATCAAAGATACTAATCTGTCATACTCCAATGTGAGTGTCAACTTAACAATACTCTGTGGAGGAAACTATAGTGTACCGAGTTATTCTTCACCACAACCTCACCATCCCAATATAATGCAACCCTAAGTATACGCTCAGCAAACATTGTAGTAAAATTCAAAAAATATTGATGAATATGAAGTGATACAAAGGATGTTGAAGAATGATTTTCCAGAATGATTTTTTGAAGGACGAATGTTCATCCTTAAGTAAGCAACTATCCGTGGCAATTGCCAAGTATAGCGAATGTGATATATGCATTGTACATATAACGCACATAATATATGCGCTATATTTATCAATTATTTTGGATCATCAAATAGTAAGCATCGCACATGTATTTCATATGCTATACCTTAATGGGGTAACTTGCCGTTAAAATACAACGCATTTAAAACATGTTCTATCCATAGAAATGTACTCAACCTTTTTTTTCCTACCTATTTCTGTCTATTGAGTCCAAAAAGGCAACATTTTGGTTCCGGACTATGAGAACACTAGGTTTTACTCAGTTTCTCTTTGTTTCTTATACTTATTCACTGCATTTTCACTGCTTAGTTATTTTCCAAGGCAAACGTGTGTATTTGGTGGGTAATAAATTATCCCGGATTAACTTGTTGTGTGGCTTTTATGGTTACATATGAAGACAACTGAAGGATTGAATGTTCTAGTTCTGCTACTGCGATTAATTGGCAATTTCTCAACCTTTGTGAAAATTGTTGATAGTGAAAGGATGAAATAGGGGAATGAGAACGGAAAGCAGATATGGTAGAATGGGGGGGAAGTGCACGGTTAGCCACTAATAACACATGTATTTACTTTTAAGCCACTGTTTAAAATGTCTTTAATCTTTAGCTACTGCTTTAATAAACTTTAACTGCCCGGACGAAAATACCCTTCTGCTCATGTCCTTAACTTTTGAACTTAACTTCAGGACTACATGTCCTTAACTTTTGAACTTGGAACTCAAACTTCAGGACCAAGCGTCCTTAACTTTTGAACTTGTAAGTAAAAGTTAAGGACCTATGGTCCTTAACTTTTGATCTTGTAATTGTAAGTTAAGGACTGCATGTCCTTAACTTTTGAACTTGATAGTCTAAGTTCAGGACCAAGTGTCCTTAATTTTTGAACTTGTAAGTCTAAGTTCAGGACCAAGTGTCCTTAACTTTTGAACTTGTAAGTCAAAGTTCAGGACCAAGTATCCTTAACTTTTTAACTTGGAACTCAAAGTTAACGACTAAGTCCTTAACTTTTGAACTTGAAACTTAAAGTTCAGGACCAAGTGTCCTTAACTTTTTAACTTGTAACTCAAAGTTAAGGGCCAAGTGTCCTTAACTTTTAAACTTGGAATTCAAAGTTAAGGACCTATTATCCTTAACTTTTAATTAGTAACAAAACTAGCACGTTAATCTTTGAACAATCATAGTGCTTATTCAAGAGTTTCTCAAAGTACCTACCAAAACCATGACTCTTTTATGTCTTCTACTATGCATTTTGTGTAACCCAATAAAATCTTTCTGTTAGATTAACCCAAGCACCCGACTTTTTAATTTGGAACCCAAATAGAAATTTAACATCTTTCTCTCTAAAATACCCTTCTGCTCATGTCCTTAACTTTTGAACTTAACTTCAGGTCTTCAGGACTACGTGTCCTTAATTTTTGAACTTGGAACTCTAAGTTCAGGACTTCAGGACTACATGTCCTTAACTTTTGAACATAACTTCAGGACTACATGTCCTTAACTTTTGAACTTAACTTCAGGACTTCAGGACTACATGTCCTTAACTTTTGAACTTGGAACTCAAACTTCAGGACCAAGCGTCCTTAACTTTTGAACTTGTAAGTCAAAGTTAAGGACCTATTGTCCTTAACTTTTGATCTTGTAACTGTAAGTTAAGGACTGTCTGTCCTTAACTTTTGAACTTGTTAGTCTAAGTTCAGGACCAAGTGTCCTTAACTTTTGAACTTGTAAGTCTAAGTTCAGGACCAAGTGTCCTTAACTTTTGAACTTGGAATTCAAAGTTAAGGACCAAGTGTCCTTAACTTTTGAACTTGTAAGTCAAAGTTCAGGACCAAGTGTCCTTAACTTTTGAACTTGGAACTCAAAGTTAAGGACCAAGTGTCCTTAACTTTTGAACTTGTAAGTCTAAGTTCAGGACCAAGTGTCCTTAACTTTTGAACTTGGAATTCAAAGTTAAGGACCAAGTGTCCTTAACTTTTGAACTTGTAAGTCAAAGTTCAGGACCAAGTGTCCTTAACTTTTGAACTTGGAACTCAAAGTTAAGGACCAAGTGTCCTTAACTTTTGAACTTGAAACTTAAAGTTCAGGACCAAGTGTCCTTAACTTTTTAACTTGTAACTCAAAGTTAAGGACCAAGTATCCTTAACTTTTGAACTTGGAATTCAAAGTTAAGGACCTATTATCCTTAACTTGTGCGGCTATACATGATTGCTTAAATATAAATTATTTCCAAATATGTAAAGGACTCATTCTCTTTGGCACAAACTAAAAAGAAAATATGTTGATATAAATTGAAAGAGAGTGAGAATTAGTTATACATATGTAGAAAAAGTGTAGCAAACAAAAGATCAATAATAACAAAGCTAATACATTAGTGATTTCCAAATATTTCCTGAATAAATAATTATTTAAGGACAACAATAATTGGGTTAATAGTACCATGTGGAAATGTGATAGGTCCGTGGTAGTTGGTCTCCTCCTCCTTTTTTGCTTTTCCAGATAATGGCTTCGTCTTCCTCTCCTCAATCCAGTTCTTCAACGGCAGCATCTTTCTCCCTTAACCTGACCTCTCAATCTGCGATCTATTTCTGTAATATAAAAAACTTAGTTCCTATTAATCTTGATTACACAAACTACACATTGTGGAGGGGACTAGTGTTACCGGTGTTGAAAAGTTATAATGTTTATGGTTTTATTGATGGGAGCTATCCTTGTCCTGAATCCACTACTCTCAATGACAGTGGCACCTCTATCCCTAATCCCGCTTTCCAACACTGGACTCAAATTGATTTTGTCATTCTGTCATGGATTCATGCTTCTATTTCACAAGAAATCCTTCAACAAATAATCAATCCCAACTGCACTCTTACCTCTCGTGATGCTTGGCTACATATAGAACGCCTATTTTGTCATCAAGTGAGTCCTCTCTCACTTAAATTAAGTTCATATATATATATATATGTATATATATATTTCTCTGTCTTTATTAGTGAGGATAGTAAAGTTTTTGAACAAAAATGTATACCCTAGCTATTAATTGTTTACAAGTCATTTAGTAATAGAAACTCTTACAGAATGTGCAGCAGCAATACATACCAAATCAGGTAGATACCAAGAAAATGGTTTTACGCCGCAGGATATGCAAGCATTCGGAGAAGACTCCTTTCATCAGATTTGGCCCGTTGTATGGCCCAGGAGAGAACGAGATTCAGGAGAAGAAAAATCAAGCCGCAAAGGACGAGGTTTGGAACAATATCTTGCGGTCCTCTCCTGGAAATGAAGAAGATACGAAGGTCTTATATTTATCTGTAATCAGATCAGTGGAAAAAGAAGCAAGAGATACTTATAACGACACAAGTTTTTCTGAAATGACAGGAACCCAGTTCCGTATGATGATGCTAAAAGACGGTTGCTTTTTCCTACAACTCTCCTTATTTATTCTTGAAGTCCACATTAATCATCTTCCTAATCACAAACTCCTCGGAGAATTGCTGCTCAACGAGAAACAACAGTGTATTACATCGATGTTTCATGTGGGAAACCAGATCCCTTTGGTTGTTCTCCTATCTCTCATGAAACAGACTTACTTCCAGGAAGCTATAGCAAACTATGGAAACTGGAAAGGACCATCAGCCCATCTAGCAAAGATGGCTTTATACGACTTTATACTTTTTCCAGCGATGATAGAAATGGGAACTGGGAGGAGAACCAATAATTTGTCCCACCTACTCCAAATGCTACTTTACAGAACCAAAATTAAGGCGAAGCAGCAGCAGCATCGACCTTGTGATGTACTCCACGGACTCCATCTGTTACTTCTTGGACCAGAAAACAATAAAATTGAAGACAAACATGTAGCTGATACTAATGATGATGTTGTGGAAATTGATTTGGAAGCTGCCATTTCATCGACTCCGATTTTGAGGAAAACCGGTGATTCGAATAGTAGGGGTACAAGTGACCAGAAAAAAGAGTATAGAAGTGCTTCTGAATTGAAGCAAGCAGGCATTAAATTTAAGGTTGTCGAGGGAATAGGAATCAAAGGGATTAGGTTCAGAAAAAGGTACTATCCTTGTGTCCCTTTTCTTGCCTTGCCTGCATTCTTGGTTGATGTTCATAGTCAACTACTATTTCAATCTCTGAAAGATTACGAAGCTGCTCAAAATTTTGATGAGAATCAACGAGAAGTGACGTCGTATTTGAGATTCATGCACGAGCTGATTCAAACTTCTGAGGATGCCAGAGTCCTTCATTCCGATGGTATTATAAAAGGAAGTTGGAAACATACAGAAAAAGTACCAAGAATTCTTAAGGAAGTTGCTGGTGAAGAGGAGGTCACTTGTCCCAAACTCCGTCTTGCGAAATTCCAAGTCAACTATTTTGATCGTCCGCCGTGGGTCAATCTAATGTCACAATATTTTTCAATAATTTTCGCCCTTACCGTCATCCAAACGTTTTACGCCGTGTTCGCGTATCATAATCCAACTTCATAAACTTCTGTTCTGTTCTCTTTCATCCTTGCTCTATTTGTCTTTGGAAGATTCCATTAGCAAGCAGCGATGGGCTCTCTTTTTAATGACATTCTAACAACTTGTTGCTTGTTACTTAAATTTTAGTATATCGTATCAAATTGCTACATTATAGAACGATTGATTTGATGCGGGCGTCGTATTCTTTTTTTTTATCTTGCCCTTCATTATTATTAAATAATTTTATTTTATCATTTTCTCTACTTTTTTATATAATGATTCTACCTCGCACCTTACTTTTTCTTTAAAATATTGCAAGTTTAGTCTTTATATTATTAGTGCATGATATTATGAAACGACGACAAATGATACAATTTACTCAAATATTATATAAATTAAAATGATACAGTACAATACAATATAATATTATATGATACATTATGAAATGGTACATAACGACCATCCAAACATACTGTAAGTAAAGTCTGTAAGACCAGAAACGGAGGAAAACAAGGAAGATTCTAGAGAGAACTCTCAAGAATTGAGTGAGAGGAAAATGAAAATATCTCCATTGATATCTCAAGTGTAGCAATTACAATTTGTATATAGAGTTGTTTGCAACATACAAAGCAAACCTATCTTACTAATTTCTGTCTAATTAACTAATCTGATAATTAGTTACAACGAACTAACTTTCTGTTATTTTAGAGTTGCACCGTAACACAAGAGTAGAGTGAATTGTCTCTTACTTTATTTTCGCGAATTAAAGAACGAGGCTCTTTGGTGTACCCAGAACCAACATAAATAACTAGTAAAGTGCGGAATTTAAAGAACACGAAGATTTGTGTGTGAAAAATCTCCTTACTCAAGGGAGTAAAAATTACAACTTACCCTCTCAGGATTTGCCTTCAAACTTCACTAACTTCAAAGAGCAGTTTTAGGCTACAACTCTATAACCAAGGAAACTAACTCTAGTACCCTACCCCTACAATCAATCCAATTATAGCTACCCCTTTAAAAACTAACTCTAGTATAGAAAGCTAAATAAAAATTTTAATATTTTTATGCTAACCTATAATTATTCTTCTCAAAAGCAAATTGGTTACAATTCAAGAACAACAGACTCAACCTTACAACTAAAGAACTAAGCAGTTACGTCTTCAAGAACATGTTCTTTAGTCGAGCAACTTGAATCTTTTGAGAGGCACCTTCTTATCGTAGTTGCTATTGCTAAGAGTGAATACTTGATTTGTGTGAATAATATTAGTTAGCGGCGGTAATAGGTCTCCTTGTATAGGTATGACTGTGGCCAAAATGCTTCTTCAATAGTGCTCCAAAACTTAGGATTTTTCAATTAAAGAAATTCTTTTTCCAATTTGTTTTCACGTCCTCAACATTTTCCTTCCGTGCAAGTTATTCTTTTTTTTTGTAGAAACACTTTTAGTTCATAGATAACCCAATAAATATCTTTCCCAGTTGCGTATGAACTATCTTCTTACAGAATCCATCTTGCACGCGTTTTTACGCTTCACGCGTCTGATCAACATCCAACTTCATCCTGCTATGAACTGATTCACATGACATATGATTCACATAACTGCTCTTTATTTGTCAATCATCAAAACATAGCCAGATTAGAACATCCCAGCTCAATAAATTTCTTCTTTTTGATAACGACAAACTCATGTGCATTTTAGCTCAGCTCAACTGCAATCTTCAGCATAAGAACCAGTTTTACTTACGTCACTATTCTTCATGTTTGTACAAGTGTAAGAGACTGGACTTCCTTTCATCAAAACCCTATATATGGCTAGGTATAAGACATTTAAATTCCTGCAAATAAACAAACTTCAACAACATTATTAGCTCAAGTGCATAAGAACCAGGTTTGTTAATCAACACAATATAGGAAATTATTTCCTAACTTCCCCTTTTGGTATCATCGAAACATAAAGCACAAGTAACATCCAAAGTGGGAATTAGACAATATCAAACTCATATCCACGGGGACTACACTAACATGTACATAATCTCAAAAGCTCAAATATGTATTCTGGGAGTACATATCCTCATCCTTTTCTCCCAACCCGGGCCACTCTCGTCTCACATACGTATCAAAGCAATTTTCAAGCACACCCAAAATCTCTCCTAAAACCTCAGCATTGAGTATCGGGTCTAACTCTCCTTACTTTAAATCCTATTAAACCATCCTCAAACAACTTGAAGTTCTTGTTGAAGTGCAGCATGGCTTCTCCATACATCACAGGGAGTGGGCGCACAAATAAGTGTGTTCACTTCTGATGCTCAAGCTTCTCTAGCCACTCATTCATCCCAAATATTTCTGAAATGTATGGTCAGTTACTCTGCCTTCAAGATCACCAAACCATTAAACTAGCACTCCTTCCCTACAATAGCAATCTTTTTCTCTATTTTTTTTAGTGATTGGGCCTAGTTCCTTTAACCTCTGTCTACAAACTTTGTCTTTTTGGGGAGTCTTCTTCTTCTTTGGTGTGGCTAAAGTTGATCCAGCCTATTCCTTTCTTTTCATATGAAGTGAAACCTCTTCTTCTTCCTAAAATTCCTCATTTTCCTTATCTTCCTCACTAACCAAATTGATTTCCTCCACCTTTGACTCATCTCTCAACTGAAACTTCTTTCTCTCCTATCTCTTTTTCTTATTTTCTTCTAGGGCTTTCTCAAGAACAGCCTTGCTCTTTCCTTTGGTGTTTGGGGTTCTGCCTCTTTCTACTGTCTTTTTTGCCATATTTTTAACACTCCTTGATGGTTTTACACCTTCACTCACAGCCTTTTGTTTTTCAACTGTCCGATCCTTTATGCCAAAACTACGTCCTCACTTTCACTAGTTTCTACTCTGTTCCCTTCAAAATCTTCCTCTTTCTCTCCAGCGTCTTCCTCCTCAGTGTGAGTCCACTATATTGAAGAGGATTTTTCCTTGTCATCGTTCAAAGGACCGGGTTCTTTAACTTTTTCAACAACTTCCCTAATATTCTCTCCTACAACATACTCTATGGGAACTTCTTCAATATTTTCTCTAGGAACCAGGTTCTTCTGCTTCTTCTACACCGACACTAGCACTCTCACACACACAAACCTGTTCTTTACTAGGTCCTTCAATGCTTTCCAAATCACAAACCTCATCACCACCTTCTTTTTCCTTTTCTTTTTCTTCCTCCTTCTCATTCTCAACTGTTTCTTCACTCTAAAGATAAGGCTTCTCTACTAACGGACTGGCATGTCCAGAATTTTTGATTTCTTCCTTATTGGAGTAGTCAACCAGGTCGGTTATAGCTTTTCGGGTTTCTCAGAAGGGTTTACTTTTGGGCGGATTCAATTTGCACATGTGAAGGATATGTGATATTCAATATTGGAGTGGGATTTGACTCGAGTAAACCAACTGTGGATTGGTTAGGTGAGTTCGACATTCTCAATAGTTTTAATTTCTTGGAAGAACTTGAAATTAGGGTTTTTTAACTTTGAGATTGATTTTTATGAGATAGATGTGTAATTAATTTGAATGAGATAAGAGATGTGTGGGAAAGGGTTTTAATAAGGAACACCATTTGACTGCTATTGCTTCAATCAATCACTATTTTAACTCCTAATCATGTTCTAAATAGGGAAAGGGTAACACCCAGTTTTCAAAACTCAAAAAGGCAATTAATTGGTTTTAAGCAGCAGAGACGTGTTCAAAAAGAGTTTTAACTGGTTCTATTTTTACACAGATTAATGTTAGTGTCACAATCCAAAAACCACTAGTCATGATATCACCTAAATCGACGCGCTAGGTAAGCCAACTAACAGTCAATACAATCTAAATAAAATTATAGGAAAATAGTAAAGAATTATCTGGACATTTAAAAATTAACTCAAGAACTGACAGTACGAATCATGAGTTTCTAAGACTTGAAATTTACAAAGTTGATACAAATAATTACACGATTTGTTTGAAAGTTACATACACAGATTAACAAACCTAAAGCTACCAAGGACAAGTGGAAACTAAATCCGGAATGAATGAACATCTTCAGGGTCAACTCCCGACATCACCAGTAGCTCCGCTCCAAAAATCTGCACGCAAGGTGCAGAAGTGTAGTATGAGTACAACCGACCCCATGTACATAGTAAGTAATTTGTCTAACCTCGTCGAAGTAGTGACGAGGCTTTTTAGTTAAAAGATACTCACTGATAGAACCTGCACCGAAAACTAGCAACAGAACTATACTATGATATAACAGAAAAGAGTACACGAAAAAAATATGCAAGTAATAACTGAGTACTAGAAGATATCTAAATTTAACATTTTCCCAATATCCCGACTAATATTTTCCTTAGAACGAAAAACCAATAGCCGCGATAGTCACTCCATAACTATCATAGTGTGAGGAATGTACTCATATATCAAATCAATTGCACGGCAACACCCTTCGTGCATTTATCTCATCCTCACCAAATATGCATATAACAGTACCAACCGAATGGTAGAAATGCCAACAATAGTAATGACAAAGTAGGAAATACGCAAGCAACAATAATGAATGGGGATATACACATGGGCAATAGTAATTGTACTAGGCAGATAACATAGGAGTAATGACAGCAATTAGGAAAGAAGAGTATAAACATCAACTAACTAGCATGGTGGAGGCCTAGATATAGATATAACAAATAAGAAGGGGACACATGATCTTTATAAGTGAACAAGCAGAGACATGAATGACTAACATAGTAGAAGACTTGTACTAAAGTGAAATAAAATAGATATGACATGGATATAATTATAACAGCAGGAAGCATGCATGGTATTTGCAAGTTAAGCAAGTTGAAGGCATGGGCAACACAACAACAATTGAGATAGAGAACAAAGACAGAACAGTAACAACAAGTCACGTAAGAACCATAAGTACGACAATAACCGCTCAAGGTAAAGAAATGAAGGTATTTACAAGGAAATGCTATCACGACATAATGCATGTCTCTCGTCTTCACTTGCACGAAAACACCTTTCGTGCCATGAACTCGTAATAATATAAAATCATGATAATGTAATTGCAATGGCTCGGAATCACCATTCGTGCTTTTACTCTCAAATGAAATGGCACGTAATCAGCCTTCGTGCTTTTACTCTCAAATGATATGGCACGACATCACCCTTTGTGCTTTACACTCTCCCTCACATGATAGTATATATATAATGGCACGTCATCACCCTTTGTGCTTTACACTCTTCCTTACCAAGCATATGTATATCAATGTCAAACAAGGTAGGAAGCATAAATAACGTCAAGGAGAGTGTTTAAATGAATATTCCAAACGAACCCCATTCAGAACGTTCAAGTCAACTATAGTTCAATAAACTCTCAAGAACCTTATTATTCAAGTATTTAACAAATCTCAAGAATGATCAACAACACGAGTATAGAATCTAATATCTCAAGAATATCGTCCGTAGGAATGTATTAATGATTAAGCATAATGATGACCTAATTAGACACATCAATATTTTCTCAGAATTTTTGTCAAATTTTGATCAAGCTATAATAAACTAAATCTTAGTTTCTAACATTTAATTCTATATTCTTAGTATCTATGAGTCAAGTAAGACATGAAGCATTAAGGTCACGTATTCTACAAGGCACAATTCATAGCATAATCTACCCCCGAGCATGATTAACTCTGGCACATGCATATATACTCGTCACCTCATATATGTATCACACCCACATGTAACAAATAATGTCAAATAGTAGGAAAAATCCCCTCAACAAATTTAGGCAAGACACTTACCTCCAACAAGCCAAATCGATACACTAAAAGCGCCATCCCGCTGAAATCATCCTCTGACGGCTCGAAACTAGCCAAAAGCAACTCAAATACATCAAATAATGTTAAAGGAAACAAACCAAATCGATAAAGGTCGAATATTTAATCAAAATCCAAAACCGGCAAAAAATCACACCCAGGCCCGTGCCTCGGAACACGGCAAAAATCACAAATCCAATAACCCATTCAATTGCAAGTCCAACCATACCATTTTGACTCAAATCCAACTCCGAATCGATGTCCAAAACTCAAAAATTCAATTATGAAACTTTAGGCCAGAACCCCCAATTTCCTCTTTAAAATTCCTCAACCAAAAGCTAAAATCGAAAATAGATTCACGAAATATAACCAAAATTGAGTAGAGAACACTTACCCCAATTCATGTGTTGAAAATTGCTTCAAGAATCGCCTCATTCCGAGCTCCATAGCTCCAAAAATGTTAAAATGGTCGAAACCCCCCGAAATAGAGACTTTATAATCACTGGGCAACTTAATGCATCGCGATCGCGGGAGCACCATCGCAATCGCGGAGAAGAAAAACAATACTCCTAGAAAATACCCTACGCGATTGCATAAGTAAGCTCACGATCGCAGTATACACAGCTGACAGAACTACACGTTTGTGGAAGAAACCACGCGAATGTGAAAGGTAACCAACACTGCCTCAACTCAGTCCCAAACACAATGCGAACGCGTGATCAATATCGTGAACCCGATGCATAAACTGACACAACATATGTGAACACATACAATCACTCCCGAATGCGAAGAAGGAGAATTAATCTGCTCCAAATTTCCCTTATGTGGTCGCACCACCAAGTTCGTGATCGTGATGAAGATATGCGACACAAACATCAGCAGGACACAACAGTACAAAATGAAGGAAAAATAGTCCGAAATCAACCCGATACATGCCTGAGCCCCTCGGGACCCCGTGCGAACATACCAACAAGTTCCGAAATACAACACGAACCTACTCGAGGCCTCAAATCACACATAACAACATCGAAATGATGCATCTCACCTCAATTCCAACTTGATGAACTTTGAACACTTCAACTTCAATAACTCGCACCGAAACATAGCAAACCAATCCGGAATAAACCCAAATTTTGCACACAGATCCCGAATAACATAAAGAAGCTATTCCAATTCTTGGAATCACAATCTGAATCTGATATTCTCAAAGTCAACTCTGGTCAAACCTATGAACTTTCCAAACCTTCAAATTTCCAATTTTCGCCAATTTGTGCCAAAACCTTCAAGGAATACCCAAATGCAAATACGGGTATACGCTCGAGTCCAAAATCACCATACGGGCCTATCAGAACCATCAAAATTCTTTTCCGAGGTCAAATTTACAGAAAGTCCAACTTGGTCAACTCTTCCAAATTTAAAGCTTCAACAATGAGATTCATTCTTCCAAATCGACTTCGGATGAATTGAAACCAAAGCTGATAATTCACACAAGTTATAATACATAATTAGGAGTTACTCATGCCCGCAAACTATCGAGCGAAGTGCAAATGCTCAAAACGACCGATCAGGTTGTTACATCCTCCCTCACTTAAACATATGTTCGTCCTCGAACGTGCCAAGAGTCGTTCCAAAGCTATCAAATCAAGGTGTAACCCTACCATGCACATATCTGGGGCGTGATCCCACGTCATCTCGAACACTTTATAACTGAAGATCCTTACTTCAACTTTAGTTCGTAAATCTTAGAACCCAATTTCCAACATTCAAAATTATTACAAGATCCGAATCTCGCATATACACACTGTATAAGTCTAAACAAGCTATATTAAGTCATAACAATAACACAAGGTGTAATCACATGATATGCCCCATCACTCAGATACTCACAACAGTAAATGCTGACCACCATGGCTGCCCAAAAACAAATCTGGTACCAGTAGTAAACCTCATATCAAATAAGACCTTGTTCAAAACTTTCACACACTACCGATGATGAAAGAAACACGCAGAATCTCTTAACCACGCATCTGATCAATAAGTCGAGAAGCTCACTTGTTCGACCAGGGCCATTGCCCAAATCCTTAGCGAAAATATGGTATCATTCTTCCGAACGTTCCTTATCCCAATACGATAGTGCAAATCTCAGGTCTACAAACCTCATCCCAGCCAATACAAGTAGCCCAACTGACACGTCTTACCAAAGACCATATGGAGCCCCATATAACACGGTCCCATACACCAACAAGTAATAATTCAGACATGGCAGATAATAGTAAGAAAGCTAAATAAGAAGGCTACTAAGCAAGTTAAGCGACATGGAAATTTTTAACATTTTTCCTATGAACTATTTTCAACAAGGTGAAAGCAAAAATACAAGAAGTAAGCATCAAGAGTTAAATTTCATCACATTATCGTTGCGGCGTTCATCCCAGTCCCATCATATCAATTCACATAGGTTACCCATCGAGACATAATAATCGGGCTCACTGATCACATGTGCGTCAACATCAAGCACAATAGAGTGCACAAAATGTAATTATGGGAAAATAATTAGGAACAAACAATACTGAGAAGGACAAGAACAACTATGGTGCAATAAGAAAATCAACATCGCAAAGGCTCTCTCTACCATAATGCCATGAGGCCTCAATTGAATCAATATGCGTGCGAAGAATCATGTAACCCTCACAAACCGTCATAGCATAATAGAGAAACACATAACATAGACTAGGCGCGAATAGAATTTATTTCGCCCGATTTGATATACCCATGGTAACAGCTGCTTAGGAGCAAGCAAATCCGATCCCATACAGAATACACATCCTCATTAGGCTCTCAAATAATTCCCAAACTAGATTCTGATCGTTCCCGAACATGAAAATAACCTTCCACAAGCCCATAGAAACCTTCCCATAACACATACCATCAATCACCCAATCCTCCACATTCCTTCACAAGTCGCGATCAAGGAATAGTCTTCCAACGAGAACACTCAGTCTCTGAACCTCTTGTATACCAGAATTTTCATACCCAATCTCAACACCGCTACTCAAATAGCTGATGCGTCATTCATACTCCATCATCTTATGAAAAAATACACATAAGTCCAAAAACAATGCACCTGCCAATAGGCGAACTCTCCTCTAGTGGGAATGGATAGTGCCAGCAAAACCTTAAATATCCGAAAACGTCTGTGTCTTCAAGAACTCATATCCTTCCCTCCAAAACTAAACTGCAACCTTGTACATGAAACTTCTCAACCCCAGACGGCACATCGCCTCTAACATGCTAACTCGCAACACTATGGAAGTCCCATAATTGACTCTTAACCATGTGCAAATTGAACATCTTATCATCCACGAATGTTGCATTTAACTCAATCTAGGAGAACATCATCACACACAATATAACTTCTATACATATAGTGAACACCAACTCTGTCTGTGGTCATAACCATGATGAATTCTTCGGAACTCATTAATACATAATCGAGTATTCATAACCAATCGCCTCTAACTCAACCGAGTCACAGAGACTACCAACCTCAAAGTAACTCAATCCGATATGACTGCCCTGAAGGAACCTCCTAGGAACCCGAAGCCATTTCTTACATCTCTCCAACATTGACATGTAGACCTCTCTTGACAAGGAAATGGCGCAGATCCGATTACCATTCGCTACCGATTTCAAACCCTGCCCATACACAAATTCAGAAGTCCTTAAATGCTACATATGATTTGGAACTCGTCAGAACCTTCTCGAAACCACTCACCTTACTCTGATCTTCAATATACAACTAATGGCATTGAGCTACCCATGCTCCACCAGCATATGACTATTCGAAGAAATAACCAAGCAATCCCTCGACCCAGAAATGGATACAACGAATGATCCTACAATTCGATCGCTATTAGCGGACTCCCCACTTAGCCCGAAGCCATTCTGATAACCTACAATAACCATACTCCATTACTACCATAATACCGCAGTGAGATTCAACTAAATCCTTCTTAATCTCATATAATCCAAACCATCTAATACCTCAAATCATCTGCAACTCTCGCATTCATCCTCGTGATGGTACGGTCAACTATTACAACAGATCCAATCTCAAATCGCACAAATATAACCCAGTAGAAGATAAGAAATCCTCAACAAAACATCATAAAAATCACACATCCGCAGATTACCTCGCAGGTTATATCCCACTTGCTTAGCCTCAACTGACATATCTTTAAACCCTTTCACATCCACAGGTACTAAGCAATCACTTAATCTTCCTGAGTCTGAACTCACAACAAGACATGAAAATCTACTTCACTCCATAATTAAACAACATGAAAGATCCCCCAACACACATAACTCGAGCCAGTACGTCAAATCAAGATAGAAATCAAGCACCCAATAGTTCTTTACATCTCAAGAAAACTCTTCTCAACACCTTCGGACCATCCGAACACCTCCCGCAGTCACATCATACTCATCATATCGCCATCCAATCACTCATCGAGCCACAAATTTCCACTAATAGGGACACTACCTAACTTAAAAGTCCAAAAGAACGTGCTGACATGACCGAAATCCCCGTACTCAAGCCACAGTCAAAACCCAGCCTCAAGTCCTCCAGACTGGACCATCGTCCACACAATGAAATCACATCTCGCTCCTCATCCATGGGATCACAAGCCATCGATGCACAGCTGATACCGAGCGCTCACATACACATTCGTATGCGTGGAAGGAATTCAAAGAGTTACGCTTCAAGCTGAATCAATATCGCACAATAAGGAAAGAAAGATGGGAAATATATTCTAAATGTCTCGTAGCCTCTCAAAGATAGGTATGGACGTCATCATACTGATTTCAAGATTCTACTAGGCACTTGCTCATGACTTGTAGAACCTATGAACCTAGAGCTCTGATACCAATCTGTCACGAACCAAAAACGACTAGTCGTGATGGGCACCTAACTCGACCCGCTGGGTAAGCCAACTAACAGTCAATACAAGCCAAATGAAATTACAGGAAAATAGTGAAGAATTATCTGGAAATTTACAAATTAACCCAAGAACTGGTAGTACGAATCATGAGCTTCTAAGATTTGGAATTTACAAAGCCGACACAAATAATTACACGATCTGTTTGAAAGCTATATAAACAAATTAACAAATCTAAAGCTACCAAGGACAAGTGGCAGCTAAATCCGGAATGCACGAACATCTTCAGGGTCAACTCCTGACATCACCAGCAGCTCTGCTCCAAAAATCTGCACGCAAGGTGCAGAAGTGTAGTATGAGTACAACTGACCCCATGTACACAGTAGTATTTTGTCAAACCTCATCGAAATAGTGTCGAGACTTTTTAGTTAAGAGATACTCACTGATAGAACCTGCACCGAAAACTAGCAACAAAACTATACTACGATATAACAGAAAAGAGTACACGAAACAAATAAGCAAGCAATAACTAAGTACTAGAAGAGATCTCAATTTAACATTTTCCCAATATCCCAACTAATCTTTTCCTTAGAACGAAAAACCAATAACCACGATAGTCACACCATAACTATCATAGCGTGAGGAATGTACTCAAATATCAAATCAATTGCACGGCAATACCCTTCGTGTATTTATCTCATCCTCACCAAATTTGCGGATCACACTACCATCTGAATGGCAGAAATGCCGACAACACTAATGACAAAGTAGGAAATACGCAAGCAGTAATAATGAACGAGGATATACACATGGGCAACAATAATAGTACTAGGCGGATAACATAGGATTAATATAACAATTAGGAAAGAAGTGTATAAACATCAACTAACTAGCATAGTGGAGGCCTAGATATAGATATAACAAATAAGAAGAGGACACATGATCTTTATAAGTGAACAAGTAGAGACATGAATGACTAACATGGTAGAAGACTTGTACTAAAGTGCAACAAAACAGATATGACATGGATGTAATTGTAACAGCAGAAAATAGGCATGGTATTTGCAACTAAAGCAAGTAGAAGGCATGGACAATACCACAACAATTAAGATAGATAACAAAGACACAACTGTAATGATAAGTCACATAAGAACCTTAAGTACGACAATAACCGCTCAAGGTAAATACATGAAGGTATCTATAAGGAAAGGATATCATGACATAATGCATGTCTCTCATCCTCACTTGCACGGAAACACCCTTCGTGCCATGAACTCGTAATAACAAAAAATATTTTCACTCTCAAATAAAATGGAACGACATCACCCTACGTGCTTTTACTCTCAAATGAAATGGCACGACATTACCCTTCGTGTTTTTACTCTCTAATGATATGGCACGACATCACATTTCATGCTTTACACTCTCCCTCACATGATAGTATATAAATAATGGTACGGCTTCACCCTTCGTGCTTTACACTCTTCCTTACCAAGCATATGTATATCAATGTCAAACAATGTAGGAAGCATAAATAATGTCAATGAGAGTGTTTAAATGAATATTCCAAACAAACCCCATTCACAACCTTCAAGCCAACTACAGTTCAATAAACTCTCAAGAACCTTATTATTCAAGTATTTCAACAAATCTGAAGAATGATCTACAACACGAGTATAGAGTCTAATATCTCAAGAATATCGGCCGTAGCAATATATTAATGATTAAGCATAATGATGACCGAAGCTTTAATCAAAATACAAAACCGGCCAAAAATCACACCCGGGCTCGCGCCTCGAAACCGGCAAAACTCACAAAATCTGACAACCCATTCAATTACGAGTCCAACCATACTAGTTTCACTCAAATCCGACTACGAATCGATGTTCAAAACTGAAAAATTCAATTATGAAACTTTAGGCCAAAACTCCCAATTTCCTCTTTAAAATTCCTCAACCAAAAGCTAAAATTGAAGATAGATTCACGAAATAGAGCCAAAATTGAGTAGAGAACACTTACCCCAATTCATATGCTTAAAATTGCTTCAAGAATCACCTCATTCTGAGCTCCATAGCCGCAAAAATGCCAAAATGGCTGAAACCCCCTGAAACAGAGTACTTTATAATCACTGGGCAACTTAATGCATCGCGATCGCAGGATCACCATCGCGATCGCGAAGAAGAAAAATAATGCTCCTGGAAAATGACCTACACGATCGCATTAGTAAGCTCGCGATTGCGGTATACACAGCTGACAGAACTACACGTTTGCGGAAGAAACCACGAAAGTAACCAACACTGCTTCAGCCCAGTCCCAAACACAATGCGAACGCGTGATCAACATCGCGAAAGCGATGCTTAAACCTCCACAACATACGCGAACGTGGACAATCACTCGCAAAAGCGAAGAAGGAAGAAATACGACCAAGTCCCTTACGTAGTCGCACAACCAAGTCCGCGATCGCGATGAAGAAATAGGACACCAGACATCAACAGAACACAACAGTGCAAAATGAAGGAAAAATAGTCTGAAATCAATCTGATACATGCTCGAGCCCCTCGGGACCCCGTCTGAATATACCAACAAGTCTAAAAAAAAAACACATACCTACTCGAGGCCTCAAATCACACATAAAAACATCAAAATGATGCACGTACCTCAATTCAAACTTGATGAACTTTGAACTTTTCAACTTTTATAACTTGTGTCGAAACATAGCAAACCAACCCGGAATTAATCCAAATTTTGCACACAGGTCCCAAATAACATAACGAAGCTATTCCAATTTCCGGAATCGCAATCTGAATTCGATATTCTCGAAGTCATCTTCCGGTCAAACCTATGAACTTTTCAAACCTTCAAATTTTCAATTTTCGCCAATTTGTGTTGAAACCTTCAAGAAACACCCAAATGCAAATCCGGGCATACGCCCGAGTCTAAAATCACCATCTAGACCTATTGGAACCATCAAAACTTTGTTCTGAGATAAAATTTACAAAAAGACCAACTTGGTCAACTCTTTCAAATTTAAAGCTTCAACAATGAGATGTATTCTTCCAAATCAACTCCGAATGACCTGAAACCAAAGCCGACGATTTGCACAAGTTATAATACTTCATACAGAGCTACTCATGCCCATAAAATACCGAGAGAAGTACAAATGCTCAAAAGGAGTCGGGTCGTTACAATTAGTCATGATTACTTTTGGATATGATTAATGGTTCAATTGGAACCTGATTTTATTTGTGGCGTGGAAGTTTGATAAACTCATTACAACTATCAACTAAAATGAATTTACATACCTAGGCGTCAAACAAACAGTTTGTTTCACTGACTTCCTCAATGAGTCCAAAAGTCCTTTTGAGATCAAGGATATTTTTATCATATTAAACATTTAAACCCTCGTCATCATGCCACACATGCATACATGTTACAGTATATTACTGAGTTCGAAATTTCCACACTTAGACTTGCTAAATAATTTATTTAAAAATAGCTAATCATTAAGAAAATCAAGAATGTCCTTAGTTTATTTTGATCAAATCAAGCTCTAAGATATTTCTTTTTAAATGATCCCTGCTTAAAGCTTTGATAAATATATCAGCAATCTGCTCCCCCGTCTTGCAAAACTCCATAGAGATATGTCCCGTTTCTACATTGTCTTTTACAAAGTGATGTCTCACATTAATATTATTTTTCCTTTTGTGATGAATCAGGTTATTTGCCATATTCATTGCACTTATATTTTCAAAAATATAGGAACCCATTCTATTACCAAACCATAATCTTCTAACTACTATTTTATCTACAACAAGAAACAACAGCCACATACTCAGCTTCTGCAGTTGACAATGATACAAGATTTTGTTTCTTTGAAGCCCATGAGATCAAACACGAACTCAGGAAGTGGGCCATCTCTAATGTGCTATTCCTATCCACCAAATAAGTAGTGTAATCAGCATATGCATACTCAATCAAGCCAAACGTGTCAAGCAACAGATACTAAAGAACCAGGTCTTGATTACCTTTCATATGCCTCAAGATCTTTTTCACAACTTTCAAATGTGACTCGTTGGGATTTGAGTGAAATCTTTCACAAAGTACAGTTAGATAGAACCAATCATACCCTTATACCTCCTCTCATCAACAAGGACGACTAGGTTCATCCATATCCAGTCCGGTTACATATGCAATAAGAGTATCAATTATCTTTTCATTATCATATCAAACTCTTTGATGTATTTTGTTGATATATTATAGTCTCTTTTGCAGTTTGCTTAACTTGCAGTCCAACGAAGAAGTTTAAATCTCTCATCATGATCATCTCAAACACTTTCCATAAGTTTTACAAACTCATTGTACAAGTATTCATTAGTTTCTCCAAAGATGATATCATCAACATATATTTGTACAATTAGCAAATTCTTGCCTCTCTTCAACAAAAAAAATATGTTGTCAATTTTGATGTGTGAGAATTCGTTCTCCAGAAGAAAATTTGACAATTTTTCATATCATGCTTTTGGACCTTGCTTTAACCCATATAGTGCCTTATCAAACTTAAACGCATACTCAGAAACTCGTGACTCTCAAATCCTGGAGGTTGACACACAAATTTTTCCTCATTCAAATATCCGTTGAGCAAAGCACTCTAAATATCCATTTGATATAGTTTGAAACACATGTAGGATGTAAAGGCAATGAGAATTCTAATAGCTTTTATTCTGGAAACTGGAGAAAATGTCTCATCATAGTCGTTGCCTTTTTCTTTATTATACCCTTGTAATACAAGTCTTTTAACGATCCGGCCGGTCGTTTTGAGCTTTAAGGTTCCGTTAGTTTTTTGAGTTCTTGAGTGTCTTCATATTGTGTATTACTACTTATGTGTATAGTTGGATTTGATTTTCAGGCGTTTCAGGATGAATTGAATGAGTGATTCTCACTATAGAAATTTTAATTGAAATGTTGACCGAGGTTTGACTTTTGTGAAAATAACCTCGGAATGGTGATTTTATGGCTTCGATAGGTTCATATCATGATTTTGAACTTGGGAGTATGCCCGGATTCGAATTTAGAAGTCCGTAGGTTGATTTGTGTTATTTTACCGAAAGTTGGCAATTTAAAGGCTTAGAATTTTGATAAGTTTGACCGTAGGTTGACTTCCTATCTATCGTGTTTGGTTTTCTATTTGGGACCTGGTATCGATCTGTTCTATCATTTGGAACTTATCTGCAAATTTTGGCGTCATCCCGAGTTGATTTGATAAGAATCGGACACACGGTTGTGTTTTTAGAAGTTCTTTAGTTTCACGTTGGTTTCATGTATTTTAGAGGTCTGATTCACGGTTTCAGATGTTATTTTGATGATTTGATCATGCGAGCTGGTTCGTGTTATATTTTGAGACTTGTGTTGATATTGACTTGGAGCCCCGAGGGCTCGGGTGAGTTTCAGACGCGTTTCTGAGTGTTTGATGGAGGTTCAGATTTTTGCTAGTGCTCTGATCTCGAATTTGTGAGAAATATGTCGCATTTACGGTTATCACATTTTTAGTCTTCCTGATCACATTTGCGAAGAACAATGTGGCCTGAAGAGTTCACAAAAAGAGTTCGCATTTGTGAACTCTTCATCGCATTTATGATAGTGGCCTTGGCTGGGCATTGGTCGGATTTGCGATCATGTTGATCACTTTCAATGGTCCTCAGTTTGCTATTGTGAATATTTCATCACATTTGCAATGACGGTGGGGATGGAAGGGGTTTCTCTTTTGCAATAATTTTCTCGCATTTGCGGGGTTCACACTTGCGCCTAGAAATAAAAGCTGAGGGACGGGATTTTAGCCTCATTTTCACATCTTCGAACCCTAGACTCGGTAGGACGCGATTCTGAAGAGGGATTTTCATCTACAATCATTGGATAAGTAATTTTGATCAATTTTCGACTATATTACATGATTATATGTGAGTTTTAACATCAAAATTATGAGAATCAAAGTGAAATTTTGAGAACCTTTGTCTATATTTTGAAAAAAATGAGAATTTGAGTTTTGAGAGTCGATTTAGTCTCGAATTTTGAAACAAAAAAGATGTATGGACTCGTGGGGTTATGGGTAGTTGGAATTTACCTTTGGACCCATATTTTGATCGATCGGTCCCGGGATTGACTTTTGAGGAATTATGCAAAAAAGTTCATAGCTTTAATTATTGGAATTGATTTCTCTTGCATAATTCGATGTTACTGAGTCGATTATATTTGAGTCGAGCGGAGGTGAATTTTAAAGGGATGGCTATTTTAGAGTTTTGATTGAGGGGTTTTGAGATAAGTATCTTGTCTAACATTGTGTGGGGGAAATACCCAGTAAGTAGTGATTTTTTTGTACTATTTGAACTACGTGAAAGACATATACACGAGGTGACGAGTGTGTGCACATTTTATATGTGGAGATCGCAAATTCTTGATTACCACTAGCTGGTTCTTTTTCATTTTAGGGATGGGGGAGGGGAGGAGGTCCTGCCAGACTTATTTGAGGTACAATGGCTGGAGTGGTCATCTTTTCAACATCTATTGGAGATTTCACAGGGCGTGGTTCACTGGTTAAGTGTTTTACTTTAATGGTGGAGGTAAAGAGTTCAAATCCCCTTAGATTACGTCATTTTTTATAATTTTTTAGGCCAAATGCATCGGCAACCCCTTAATCATGACCCAATTTCTCCTATAGGCCGTGATGGCAGCCAACGTTACCGCTAGGCAAGCAACCAGTGAACTAACAACATGATTGTTTCTTCTAACATTTTAAAAATAGTTTCTTTTAAATTAATGCATGAATATGTAGTAAAAATTTTGATAAGATGAGAGATAAATAACTTTTAAGAGCAAATGAGGTAAATAAATATCCCAAAAATCATCATGTGCCTACTAGCATAATTTCTAGGACCTGGTGTCACAAGTGTATGAGCTACTATTAGAATATACAAAAAATAATACACTACCGTTTGAAGTGAAATAGACAGAAAGTAAAAGCAAAAAGGAAGACTTCGGGTGCTGCATAACGGACTCGGAAGGCAGCTCACCGCAAAGTCTCGTGGAAATCAAGGATGCGCGCCGGACTGATAACCAGATGTACCTGCCTTAGATCCTGCACGATTAGTGCAGAAGTATAGCGTGAGTACATAAACAACATGTACCCAGTAAGTATCTAGTCAAACCTCGAAGAAGCAGTGACGAGGGACCGATTTCGACACTTACTATGGGTGAACAATAAAATATCGAAATTATAATTAACCATGAATTATATAAATACAGTTGAAAACTCAATAACAAAAAATAAATAAACAATTCTTTCACTAATAGAAAATCCCAAATTAATTCCCATCATTTAACAAATTAATTTCTCAAGCCAATGAAACAATATCAATTATAAATGGGCTCTAAGAATTATTATGCACGAATTATGCCGAGGTCATACGGCCCGATCCAACATACAAATATATAAAATGTGCATTGTCGAGGGTTGAACGACATGAACCATAGATGCATCTATTCTACTACCGAGGCATTCGGCCTGCTCCACAAGAAGAGAAAATACTTTATAAACAACCGATTCAAAGATTATTACCAGGCTAATATTCAAAAAAACACCAATTATCTTAACGGTCAAGTAACCCGTCCAAAACACAAGTAGATAAAATTAGACCTTTTAAAATTCCTTTATCAAGTTCCAAAATGATTTAAGCACTTAAATTAAAAAGTAGGTTGCAAACATCGCAAGTGTAAGATGATTTGGGTCCTAACTACCTGGAATAAGCATAACTAGTAGCTACATACAGACTCTTGTCACCTCGTGCGTACGTATCCCCCTACAAATAGAAGCACATGTTAATTCAATTCACCTATGGGCTTAATTACCTCTTACAAGGTTAGAAAAGAGACTTACCTCGTCTCAAATCTTACTTTCCGGTAAACAAATGTGCTTTAAACCCTCAACTCGGGGCCAAGCGACTCGAAACTAGTCAAATGTTATATAAAATAATCAATACATGTTCAAAAGTTCATATCCTAATTATTAAAGTGATAACCAACCCCAATTGAAGGATTACTATAATTCACCCCCGGGCCCACGTGCCCGGATTCCGATTTTTTTTAAAGAAAGTTTTACCCATAACCTCACAAACTCAAATATATGATTTTCACTAAATTCCATAACCATTTTTGTGGTTAAATCCCATTTTTATCAAAACCTAGGTTTTTCATCTAAACTCATGATTTCCATAAATTTACATGTTAAAATCTACCCATAATCTATGTAATAAACTCATATTAGGAAAATTACTTACCTTCAAAAGCTAGCTTGAAATCCCCCTCTTTAAAGCTCCAAAATCGCCCAAGAGTGCAATAAATGAACCCAAAAATGGCTTAAGTCGTGATTTTAAAAGCCCAGCTGCCTTCTTCTTCACGAATGTGGAAGAGGCCTCGCATTCGTGAAGGCAAACGGCCCAGGCCCCCAGAAATGACTCATCGTGAATGCGACAGGGTCTCGCGAACGCGGATGAGCCTACCTTCGCGAACGCGAAGAATAACACAGCGGCCTAAAGCCCAGCCCAGGCTCCTCTATGCAAATGCGAGTCACCTCACGCGAACGCGAAGGTCACAGGTCCCAGACTTTCGCGAACGCGGGCTGCTATCACGAACGCGTAGCACAAAAACCCCCAGCCCCAATTCCTTCATCGTGAACGTGTGAGTCCTTCCGCGTTCGTGATGGAGGAAACAAGAACTAAAATTTCTAGTTTTTCCAACATTGCATCGGGCAGTCCAAACTCACTCGAGCCACTCGGGACCCCGTCCAAATGCACCAACAAGTTTATAAACATAATACAGATCTTCTCGAACTTTTGAAATGCGTAAATCAAAAATGAAACTAAGAATCTCACCCTAAAACTGAATTGAATCAAAATATGAACTTCAAGTTTCCAAATAGCTCCGAACGCGCCGAATGATACTTAAACCACTCAGAATGACACCAAATTTTGCGGGCAAGTCTTAAATCACCATACGGAACTAATCGCAGGCCCAGAATCCCTATTGAACCTCAATAACAACAAATCATACTTAAAACCAAATTTAAAGAACTTTAAAACCTTCAAAGGGACAACTTTCACTATTAGGCGCTAAAATGCTCCCGAGTCATCCAAAACCCGATCCGAACATACGCCCAAGTCCAAAATCATCATACAAATCTATTGCAACACTCAAATCCCGATTCCGAGGTCGTTTACTGAAAATGTTTTCTGAAGTCAAACTTAGCCTTTTAAAGCCAAACCAAGGAACCAACTATTCCGATTTCAACCCGAACCCTTCCAAATCCCGAACTAACCATCCCCGCAAGTCATAAAACAGTAAAAGCACTTACGGGGAGTCTTATTTAGGGGAACATGGTTCTAAAAAGTAAAACGACCGGTCGGTTGTTACATTATCCACGTCTTAAACAAAAGTTCATCCTCGAACGGGTCTAGAATCATACCTGGAGTGCTGAATAAGTGTGGATATCTTCTCCGCATGTACTCCTCAAACTCCCAAGTCGCCTTCTAGACTGATTGGACCCTCTACTGAACCTTTACCGTGAAAATCCTCTTGGACCTCAACTGGCAAACCTGCCTATCAACAATGGCAATTTGCTCCTCCTCATAACCCATGCTCTCATCTAACTGAATCGTGTTGAAGTCTAACACATGTGACCTGTCGTAATGATACCTCCGGAGCATAGATACGTGGAAAAATGGATGAACTCCTGATAGACTGGGAGGCAAGGCAAGCTCATAATAAACTTGCTCAACTCATCTCAACACCTCAAATGGGCTTATAAACCTTGGGCTCAACTTGTCGTTCTTCAAAACCTCATGATCCCCTTCATCGGTGAGACTTTCAAGAGAACCTTCTCGCCCACCTTAAATGATAAACCACGCGCCTTCTAATCCGCGTAACTCTTCTATCAGGACTGTGTTGTGCGAAGTCGCTCCTGAATCAACTTTACCTTTTCCAAGGCATCCTTTACCAAATTAGTACCATATAACTTAGCCTCGCCGGGATCAAAACATCCGATGGGAGAAAGACATCGCCGACCATATAAAGCTTCAAATGGAGCCATCTTGATGCTGGACTGATAATTGTTTTTAAGTAAACTCGGCCAAAGGCAAGAATCGATCCCACTGCCCTCCAAAGTCAATCACACACGCTCTGAGCATGTCCTCTCAGGTCTGAATTGTCCGCTCTGAATGCCCGTCGATTTGTGGATGAAAGGCTGTGATGAGCTCTACACGGGTCCCCAACTCACTTTGTACTTCTCTCCAAAAATACGAAGTGAAATACGAGCCTCTATCTGATATGATTAAAACAAGGACACCATACAACCGAAAGATCTCCTGAATATAATCTGGGCCAACCTCTCGGAAGTATATGTAGTCACAACCAGAATGAAGTGTGCCGACTTGGTCAACCTGTCGAAAATGACCCGAATTGCATCAAACTTCCGCAAGGTCCACGACAACCCAACTACGAAGTCCATAGTAATGCGCTCCCATTTCCACTCAGGTATAGTCATCTGCTGGAATAGGCCACCTGGCCTTTGGTGCTCTTACTTAACCGGCTGGCAATTTAGACACCTCACGAAATACTCAACGATGTCCTTCTTCATCTGCCGCCAACAATAATGTTTCCTCAGGTCATGATACATCTTCGTAGCACCTGGATGAATAGAATACCGAGAACTGTGTGCTTTCTCTAGAATCCTCTCGCTCAAGCCATCGACAGTAGGAACACATAGATGACCCTGGAGTCGAAGCACACCATCCTTGTCGATAGTAACCTCTTTGTCACCACCATGTAGTACCGTCTCTCTTGGAACCAACAAGTGTGGAATATCAAACCGTCAAGCCATAATCTGCTCCAATAGTGAATACTGAGCAACGACACATGCAAGAACTCGGTTGAGCTCTAAAATACCCAACCTGACAACTCTGTTAGCCAAGGACTGAATGTCCAAAGATAAGGGCCCTCTCCTTTACTGAAATGAATGCCAAGCTACACATACTCTCCGGATTTCTACTCAAGGCATCCGCAGCTACATTCGCCTTGACCGGATGATAAAGAATGGTAATATCATAATCCTTCAGTAACTCAAGCCACCTGTGCTGCCTCAAATTGAGATCCCTCTGCTTGAAAAAAATGTTGCAAGCTACGATGATCGGTGTAAACCTCACAGGACACCCCATAGAGATAAACCTCCAGATCTTAAGAACATGAACAATAGCATCCAAATCCAAATCGTGTACAAGATAATTCTTCTCATAGGGATTCAGCTGACGTGAAGCATATTCAATAACTCGCCCCTCCTGCAATAATATACAACCCAATCCAACGCGTGAAATGTCACAATACACAGTATACATCCCTGGGCCGGAAAGCAACACTAACACCGGTGCTGAGGTCAATGCGGTCTTGAGATTCTAAAAGCTCGCCTCACAATCATCGGACCATCGTAGCGGAGCACCCTTTTGGGTCAATCTAGTTAAAGGTGCTGCAATAGATAAGAAGCCCTCCACAAACCGGCGATAATAACCTGCTAACCCCAAGAAGCTCTTATCTCAGTCGCCGTGGTAGGATGAGTCCAACTCTGAACTACCTCAATCTTCTATAGATCCACCTTAATACCCTCGCCTGATACAACATGCCCCAAGAATGCAACAGAATCTAGCCAAAACTCACACTTTGAGAACTTAACATATAGCTTCTGTTCCTGCAAGGTCTGAAGCACCACTCTCAAATGTTGCTCGTGCTCCTCCATGCTACACGAGTAGATTAAGATGTCATCAATAAAGACAATGACAAGAGAATCAATATACGGCCCGAATACTCGATTCATCAAATCCATAAATGCCATCGGGGCATTAGTCAGACCGAAGGACATCACTAGAAACTCATAATGGCCATATCTAGCCTCGAAAGCAGTCTTCAGAACATCCGAATCCCGAATCTTTAACTAATGGTACCCCGATCTCAAATCGATCTTGGAGAACACCCTAGCACCCTGCAACTGGTCAAACAAATCATCAGTCCGCGGCAATGGGTACTTGTTCTTGATGATAACTTTGTTCAAATGGCGGTAATAATTGCACATCCTCATAGTCCCATCTTTCAAATAACACTGGTGCACCCCAAGGTGATACACTCGGCCTGACGAACGCTCCTTTTTACCATCAAATCCTCAAGTAGGTTGGGTACCTAGAACCAAATCAATGTAGAAATCGATATCACGATCTGGTGGCATGCCTAGAAGTTCATAAGGAAACACATCAAAGAACTCTTGGACTGCACTGAATCAATCACCAAAGTGTATGCAGTAGTATCCCGAACATAGCCTAGATAAGCCAAATAACCTTTCTCGACCATGTGTCGAGCCTTTATAAAAGAGATGATCCGACTAGGTGTACTGATAGACGAACCCTTCCACTCCAATCTATGCAACTCTGCATTGGCAAGGTAATAGTCTTGGTATGGAAATCAAGGATGGCATGATATGGAGATAACCAATCCATGCCCAGGATGACCTCAAAGTCGGTCATATCAAGCAGCAGAAGATCCGCTCTAGTCTCATAACCACAGAATGTAACAATACATGACCGATGGACCTGATCCAAAACAACAAAATCGCTCACTAGAGTGGACATATAAATAGGAGTATCCAAGGACTCACGAGGAATATACAGGAAATGAGAAAACATAGATGAAACATATTAATAGGTAGACCCTGGATCAAATAATGTCGAAGCATCCCTACTGCAGACAGAAATAATACATGTGATCACGACATCCAAGGCCACTGCATCTGGTCTGGCCAGGAAAACATAAAATCTAGCTGGAGCGCTACCTGACTGGCCTCCACCTACATGGCCTCCACTTCTTGGACGGCCCCTACCCACCTTCCTTCAGCATCTGGGCGGCTGGACGGCTGAAGCAGCTACTGGTGTTGTAATCATAGGCTGAGAACCCTGTTGCACTGCCTTGCCCCGAAGCCTGGGGCAGAACCTCCGCTCATGGTTGAAATCCTCTTACTCAAAACAACCTCTCAGTACGGTGGACTGCTGACCTGAATATCCACTAGAAGAACCCTGAATAGCTAGTGGGCAATAGGAACTCTCTGGCATGGCATTGAAAAAAGGTCGCCCTAGAGCACCCCCAAGGAGGCGGCGGTGTTGGATATGTAGGTCTGCTAGGCTGACCTCTCCCAAGAGGACCTCTACTCCCAGACGGAGCACCACTGAATCCTCCAGAATAACGAAACCGCTTATCCCACAGCATCTGCTCTTGTTCCGCCTGATGATAACCCTCAATCCTCCAAGTTATCTCCACAACTAGGTGGTAAGAAGTCCACATCTCACCCTCTCAGGCCATAGTGGCCTGAATTCCTGAGTTCAACCCCGCAATGAACCTTCGTACTCTCTCCGCCTCATTAGGAAGTATCCTAAGTGCATGGCGAGACAATTCAGAGAATCTCGCCTCATAATCGGTCACTGACATTTGATCCTGTTGGAGCTACTCAAACTGAAACCGAAACTCTTCCCTCTGAGAGGGTGGAATATGCCTATCAAAGAAAAAGCGTGTAAACGGATTCCAAGTCAAGGGAGGAGAACCATTTGGTCTACCAAGAAGATAAGACTGCCACCATCTATGAGCCCTACTCTCCAACGTGAAAGTAGAAAAATCCAACCCGTAGGTCTTTAATATCCCCATATTTTGCAGTCTGTCCATGCACCGATCAGTGAAGTCCTAGGGATCCGCATGTTGCTCACATCTAAAGACAGGAGGGTATAGCCTAGTCCATCTGTCCAATAGCTTCTGCGGCTTGGCGGCCGCAACTGGTCTAGACTCAGGTACAACTACTGCCACTGGTTGGGCTCCGCCCATGGGTAGCATGCCCGGGGTCTGATGTACAACAGTTGCATGACCAGGAGCCTGAGAAGTAAGGGTCTGTGCTCCCCCTCCATCCTGAGATGTGGTTGGATCCGCTGGAAATAAACCAGCTTGGGTCATAGTATTCATGAATCATAGCATACGACCCAAGACCTCCTGGAAGCCCGGTGCTAACATAAAATCTATCGAGACTGGCTCTGTCGCAGGCACCTCGCCCTGCTTAATAGGATCCTCTGTTGGATCCGTTGGTGGCATAGCTGGAACAACTCCGGGACATTCTCGTCCCCTACCTCGGGCCGGTGCCCTCCCCTGGCCTCTGCATCGGCCTCTAGCAACAGGGCGAGCGGCTCCCTCTGGGTCTAGAACATCTGATGTGCGCGTTCACCATCTGTGAGAAAATAAGAGAAAGATAGTATAACATCAACTGCACGATAGGAGATGAAGAAAGATTAGTTTCCTAACACCTTATAGCCTCTCGAAGATAAGTACAAATGTCTCTCGCACTGATCCACAAGATTATATTAGGCCTGCTCATAACTTGTGAGACCTACGTGAACATAGTGCTTTGATACCAAAATTTCTCCTATAGGTCATGATGGCGCCCAACGGATAGGCAAGCCAACAATGAACTAACAACATGATTGTTTCTTTTAACATTTTAAAAATAGTTGCTTTTTAACTAGTGCATGAATAGGTAGTAAAAATTTTGATAAGATGAGAGATAAATAACTTTTAAGAGAAAATAAGGTAAATAAATATCCCACTAGCATAATTTTCAGGACCTGGTGTCACAAGTGTAAGAGCTGCTAGTAGAATATACAAAAAAAATACACTACTGTCTGAAGTAAAATACACAAAAAGTAAAAGCAAAAGGAAGACTTCGGGTGCTGCAGAACGGGCTCGGAAGGCAGCTCACCGCAAAGTCTCATGGAAATCAAGGGTGCGCACCGGACTGATAACTAGATGCACCTGTCTCAGATCCTGCATGATTAGTGCACAAGTGTAGCGTGAGTACATAAACAACATGTACCGAGTAAGTATCTAGTCTAACCTCGAAGAAGTAGTAATGAGGTCGACTTCGACACTTACTATGGGTTAAAAATAAAATATCGAAATTAAAATTAAGCATGGACTATATAAATACAGCTGAAAACTCAAAAACAAGAAATAAATAAATAATTCTTTCACTAATGGTAAATCCCAAATTAATTTCCATCATTTAACAAATTAATCTCTTAAGCCAACGAAATAATATCAATTATAAATGGGCTTAAAAAATTATTACGCACGAATTATGCCGAGGTCACTCGGACCGATCCAACATACAAATATATAAAATGTGCACTACCAAGGGTCGAACGACACAGACCATAGATGCATCTATTCTACTGCCGAGGCGTTCGGCCCGCTCCACAAGAAAAGAAAATACTTTGTAAACAACTGATTCAAAGATTATTAAGAGGCTAATATTCAAAGAGACACCAATTCTCATTAATGGTCAAGTAACCCGTCCAAAACTCAAGTAAATGAAATTTGACCTTTTACAATTCATTTACAAAGTTCCAATATAATTTAAGCACTTAAATTAACAAATAGGTGCAAACATCGCAAGTAGACCATGATTGGGTCCTAAACTACCCGGACATAAGAATAATTAGTAGCTACAAACGGACTCTCGTCACCTCGTGTGTACGTAGCCACCTACAAATAGAAGCACATATTTATTCAATTCACCTATTATGATGACCCAAGGGGGGTCATTTTATGATTTGAGACTCCATTATAGTCTTATTAGCCATAAAAAAAACTAATTTTAATTACCTCAATTTACGTGCGTAGTCCGGGCGTGAAATCAGAATGCTTTTATGTAAAAATATGAGAAATAATAATTTTTAGAGTTAAAATTTGGTTTTAATTGACTTGGGTCAACATTTTGAGTAAACGGACCCGGGTCAATGTTCCGACAATCCCGGGAGGTCCGGAATAAAATATGGGATTTGGGCGTATGCCTGGAATTGAATTCCGAGGTCCCAAGCCTTAGAAATCAATTTTTGAAAGAAATTATTTTACTGAATTATTTATGAAATAAAGAATTGAATTAATATTTGAAATCATTGGTATCGGGCCCGTATTTTGGTTCCGGAGCCCGGTACAGATTTGTTATAGTATCTAAGTACTATTTGTGAAATTTGGTGAGAATCGGAGTTGATTTGACGTGATTCGGACGTCCAGTTGAAAAATAGCGAAATTCAAATATTCTTGAGAAAAATGACGAGTTTTGAGGTTAAATTCATAGTTTTCGATGTTATTTTCACGATTTGATCGCACGACCAAGTCCGTACGATATTTTTAGACTCGCGTGCATGTTTGGTTTAGAGCCCTGAGTGCTCGGGTGAGTTTCGGGTAGGCTACGGGATGTTTTAAACTTGGAATTTTCTGCTGTCATAACTATATCTGGTGCACTGACGAATTGTCCTTCGCGAACATGGAGAGTAAAAATGTCTGAGGGAGAAATCTTTCTTCGCGAACGCGAGGAATTGGACGCGAACGCGAAGCACTGGGGGTAGTACCCTTTGCGAATGCACCCACCCCACCGCGAACGCGATGTACAAATGGACCTGGGGAAGGGGGAGCCTGCTTGTTCTATGCGAACGCGTCAGTGGGGCCACAAACGCGATGACCTGTGGAGTTAATGCTCCGTGAACGCGGTCCATCCAATGCGAACGCGAAGGCCATTTGGGCCTGACCCTACGCGAATGTCGCAGGCCCATAGCAAACGCGCTGAAGGCCTACCCAGCTATATAAAACCAGTTTTAAAAACGGACAGAACCTCTTTCTTCATATTTTTCAAACTACAAAGACCTAGAAACGATTTTCTTCACACAAATTCATCCCCAAGGTGTTGTTAAACAATTCTAAACTCTTCTCTTTCAACTACCCAATGTTTTTCATCACTTTTTAATCAAAAATTAAGAGTTTTCATGGTAGAAATTGGGAATTTGGGTCGTGACAAGTTGGTATCAGAGCACTAGGTTTCCTAGGGCCAACAATTCACAAACAAACTTGGTAGAGTCTGAAGGATCGGTACAGAGACGTCTGTACTTATCTCTCATAGGCTATGAAGTTAGGAACAATTTCACTTCTATTCTACTCTATCGTGCGAATTTATTCTATCACTAATGATTGAACTCGTCTATTCTTTTCCTCTCGCAAATCTCGACAACAGGCCATGCATCTACAATAGAACAAGAAATGGATCCCTAATAACAGCTACAATTAGGGGAAGAGGCAGAGGCGGAGCTCAGTCTAGAGCTCGAACCTCAAGACCTATTGTAAAGCCTCAAATGGATCTAGACGCAGAGATTCTAGCTCGGTCGGTACATTTTGGACTAGTTCAGATTCCAGAAGGATTTATAACTACCCTGGTGTTGAAGGATGCACTAGTCCGTTTATTGAGGTTGGACAAGTCTACCAAACTATTTCCACTCCATTTCAGTGGTACATCTTTTGAGGACCCACGTGATTTTCTTGACCACTGCTATGAAGTATTGTAGAACATGGGAATAAGTTGAAAGCAACGGGACTGATTTATATAAGCTGCGAAGTTTAACATTGTGGATTATAAGACATTGTGACCTATGACTTCGTTCCAAGTGAGGAAGTCCACCGTCAAGGAATAAATTTCGGGGTCATGTGTTATATTGGTTTTGTCCTGGAATGTATAAGGCCTGCGATTTTGCAAGAGATAAAGTTGGGGCTTGCGGTATGTCTGCCTCCTTAATAATGCTATACCTCACTACCAAAGGAGTTATACAAACAACTTTAAACCTTCAGAAGGTCTACTTAGCATGGAAGTCACGGTTGCATCAGGTCACCATGACGGTGTCAAAATATGCCATCATGTTCGATAAGTTAGCCCGTCATACTCCTACTTCGGTTGATATAGCCAGAGAGCAAGTTCACAGACTCATTAAAGGACTCGAATATGGTTGTAAAAATTTTGTACGACTCAAGGCAGGTTGATACTTTATTTCGGCTAGTGTTAGAAATTTTCTAGACTTGGGAGAGTCATATTTCATCAGAGCACTCAGGCTACGTGCCCCATTGCAGTTACAACTCAACTTACATGACCGGCTAAGGAAAAAAAAGGGTTTGGAATGTCGAAGGCGGAGGTCAGATTCCTGGAGGTGGAGACCCAGCCTGTTAATATATTGTCTATGGTATGACTGAGGTCGCTACACCAGATGGTGTCATTACAAGTACAATCTCTAGTTATTATAAGGTGATAATTTCCTTAACCTGTTTCAATTATGAGTATATAAGAAAGTTCTCCTAATATGCTCCACTCTCGGGTGAGCTTCATAATTCTGAAATCTACTTATGTGAATACTTGTATTGAGAAATTCTATAGAGATAGCTATGTATATCATTGCATGTTGTAATTTTGTTAACGAAAAATACTTAAAAGAAGAAAAATGGAATGTTTCGAGTGGCGATATGCATATTACTTGTGATACAGAATTGAGGGCGAGATCCTCGCATTTTAATATGATTTGATATGTTTAAATCGGCCTACGAGCCGCGGTGGAAGTTATATAAGGACGATATCCTTGTGATGAAAATTCTTGTGTTTAAATTCTCCCTTGTGAAATTAAAATTCGTACTATAGTACTAATAGGGAGTCATGCCTATTAGGCTTATTTGAAATTTTTTGTATAAAATTATCTGTGCATAATTTTCCAAATTCGTGTTATAATTATTGAGCTTTAACCTACGAGGTAGGTTCCCACCCATTTGGCGTTAAATGAGATACGTTAATTCGAATAAATAATTATGACGTCTTCATGCATCACATCTCGTTATTAGTGTTGGGAAGGTTTGAAAGGAGATTATGGTTAACATAAAGTTATTTGATGATTCTCTAATTGATTATGAAAAACTATTAAGATCATATTGAACCAAAAAGGTGTTACATTTAAATGGTCGGACGAGTGTGAGGCGAGCTTTCAGAAGCTCAAGACAGCTTTGACTTCAGCACCGGTGTTGGTTTTACCATCAGGTTCAGGTTCTTTCACGATATATTATGATGCTTCCCGTGTTGGAGTTGGAGTAGTATTGATGCAGGATGGCAGGGTGATTAAATATGCGTCTCGGCAGTTGAAAGTTCATGAGCAAAATTATCATGTCCATGACTTAGAGTTGGCAGCCATTGTTCATGCATTGAAGATTTGGTGGCACTATCTCTATGGTGTGCCGTGTGAGGTTTTCACGGATCATCGCTGTCTCCAGTACTTGTTCAAGCAAAAGGACCTTAATTTGAGACAGCAAAGATGGTAAGAGTTATTGAAAGATTATGATGTCACTATATTATATCATCCAGGGAAGGCCAACGTGGTGGCCGATGCATTGAGTAGAAAGGCATTGAATATGGAAGCCTTGCATTTATTCCAGTTGGTGAGAGGCTGTTAGCTTCAGACATTCAGACTTTGGCTAATCAGTTCGTGAGGTTGGATATTTCACCCAGCCGTGTTTTAGCTTGTACAATCGCTCGGTCTTTTTTATTTGAGTGTATCAGAGATCGGCAAGATGATGACCCGCATTTGATGGTTCTTAGGGACATAGTTCGGCACGCTAGTGCCAAGCAGGTTACAGTAGGAGATGACGGTGTTTTGAGGATGCAGGGTCGTATAGGTGTGCCTAATGTTGATGGCCTTCGTGGGTTGATTCTTGAAGAAGCTCACAGTTCTAAGTATCCTATTCACCGGGGCAGCCAAGATGTACCAGGACTTGAGGCACATTATTGGTGGAGAAGGATGAAAAAGGATATTGTTGCTTATGTGGCTTATTGTTTAAATTGCCAACAGGTGAAATATGAGCATCAGAGACCGGTGGTTTGCTTCAGCAGATAGAGGTTCCTGAGTGGAAGGGGGAGCGTATCACTATGGACTTCATTGTTGGACTCCCACGGACTCAGAGGAAATTTGATGCAGTTTGGGTTATTATGGATAGGATGATTAAATCAGCACATTTCATTCTGGTGGCAAGTACTTATACTTCGGAGCGGTTGGCAGAGATATATATATTCGAGAGATTGTTCGCCTTCACGGTGTGCCCGTGTCTATCATTTCTGACTGAGGTGTGCAGTTTACCTCTCACTTTTGGAGGGTAGTTCAGCGTGAGTTGGGTACCCGAGTTGAGTTGAGCACAACATTTCATCCTCAGACGGAAGGGCAGTCCGAGTGTACTATTCAGATTTGAGAGGATATGCTCCGCACTTGTGTTATTGACTTTGGAGGTTCTTGGGATCAATTCGTGCCGTTAATGGAGTTTGCCTACAATAATAGCTAAAAGTCGAGCATTCAGATTTCTCCCTATGAGGCATTATATGGTAAACAGTGTAGATCGCCAGTTGGATGGTTTGAGCCGGGAGAGACTCGGTTATTAGGCACAGGCTTAGTTCAAGAGGCCTTAGATAAGGTCAAGATTATACAGGATCAACTTCGTTCAGCTCAGTCCAGACAAAAGAATTATGATTACCTAAAGTTCGTGATGTAGCATTCATGGTTGAAGAAAGGGTATTACTTCGGGTATCACCCATGAAGGGTGTTATGAGATTTGGGAAGAAGGGCAAGTTGAGCCCTAGGTATATCGGGCCGTTTGAGATTCTTGATAGAGTGGGGGGGAGGGTAGCTTATAGACTTGCGTTTCCTCCAGGGTTATCCTTAGTTCATCCGGTATTCTGTGTCTATGCTCCAGAAATATCACGGTGACCCATCCCACGTGTTAGATTTCAGCTCTGTCCAATTGGACAAAGATTTGACTTATGAAGAGGAGCCGGTAGCCATTTTAGACCGGCAGGTTCGTCGAGGTCAAAGAGTTATCCTTCAGTTCGAGTGTTGTGGAAAGGTCAGCCCATTGAGGTAGCTACTTCGGAGTTCGAGTCGGACATGCAGAGTAGATATCCCCACTTGTTTGCCAGTCCAGTTAATTTTCTATGTCCTTTCGAGGACGAACGTTTGTTTTAGAGGTGGAGATTGTGATGATCCAAGGGGTTCATTTTATGATTTGAGACTCCATTCTAGGATTATTAGCCATAAAAAGACTAATTTTAATTACCTCGATTTGTGTGCACAGTTTGGGCGTGAAACCGGAATGCTTTTATGTGAAAATATGAGAAATAATAATTTTTAGAGTTTAATTGACTTGGGTCAACATTTTGAGTAAACAGACCCGAGTCTACGTTCCGACAATCCCGGGAGGTCCGCAGTAAAATATGGGACTTGGGCATAAGCCAGGAATTGAATTGCGAGGTCTCAAGCCTTAGAAATCAATTTTTGAAAGAAATTGTTTTGCTGAATTATTAATGACATAAAGAAATGACTTAATGTGTGAAACCATTGGTATCGGGCCCGTATTTTGGTTCCGGAGCCCGATACAGATTTTTATAGTATTTAAGTACTATTGAAATTTGGTGAGAATCGAAGTTGATTTGACATGATTCGGACGTCCGGTTGAAAAATAGCGAAATTTAAGTGTTCTTGAGAAAAATAACGAGTTTTAAGGTTAAATTCATATTTTTCGATGTTATTTTCATGATTTGATTGTACGAGCAAGTCCGTATGATATTTTTAGACTCGCGTGCATGTTTGGTTTAGAGCCCCGAGGGCTCGGGTGAGTTTCGGGTAGGCTACGGGATGTTTTAAACTTGTAATTTTCTGTTGTCATAACTATATGTGGTGCACTGACGAATTGTCCTTCGCGTTCGCGGAGAGTAAAAATGTCTGAGGGAGAAATCCTTCTTCGCGAACACGAGGAGTTGGACGCGGACGCGAACGCGAAGTACTGGGGGTAGTACCCTTCGCGAACGCACCCACCCCACCGCAAATCCGATGTACAAATGGACCTGGGGGAGGGGGAGCTTGCTTGTTCAATGCGAATGCGTCAGTGGGGCCAAGAACGCGATGGCCTGTGGAGTTAAAGCTCCGCGAACGCGGTCCATCCAATGCGAATGCGAAGGCCATTTGGGCCTAACCCTACGCGAACACGGCAGGCCCATCGCGAACGCAGTGAAGGCCTGCCCAGCTATATAAAACCAGTTTTAAAAACGGACATAACCTCTTTCTTCATATTTTTCGAATTACAAAAACCTAGAGGCAATTTTCTTCACACAAATTCATCCCCAAGGTGTTGGTAAACAATTATAAACTCTTGTCTTTCAATTATCCAATGTTTTTCATCACTTTTCAATCAAAAATTAAGAGTTTTCATGATAGAAATTGGGAATTTGGGTCGTGACACCTGTGGGGTTAATCCGCTCTTACAAGGTTAGAAAAGAGACTTATCTCGTCTCAAAGATTATTTTTTGGTCCACAAATGTGCTTTAAACCCTCAACTCGGTACCAAACGACTCGAAACTAGTCAAATATCATATAAAATAATCAACACATGTTCAAAAGTTTATATCCTAACTATTAAAGTGATAACTCAACCCCAATTGAAGGATTACTATAATTCACCCCCGGGCCCACGTGCCCGGATTCCGAATTTTTTTGGAAGAAAGTTGTTACCCATAACCTCACAAACTCAAATATATGGTTTTCACTAAATTCCATAACCATTTTTATGGTTAAGTCCCATTTTTATCAAAATCTAGGTTTTTCATCTAAATCCATGATTGTCACAAATTTACATGTTAAAATTTACCCATAATCTATGTATTAAACTCACATTAGGTAGAAATTACTTATCTTCAAAAGCTAGGTTGAAATCCCTCTCTTTAAAGCTCCAAAATCACCCAAGAGTGCAATAAATGAATCCAAAAATGGCTTAAGTCCCGACTTTAAAACACACCGCCCAGCTGCTTCGTGAACGCGGAAGAGGCCTCGCGTTCGCGAAGGCAAACGACCCAGGCCCCTAGAAATGACTCATCGCGAACGTGACAGGGACCTCGCGAACGCGGAGGCTGGCTTGTCCGCGAAGAATAACAGCGGCCCAAATCCCGGCCCAGGCTCCTCTACGTGAATGCAAGTCACCTCACATGAACGGGAAGGTCACAGGTCTTAGACCTTCGTGAACGCGGGCTTGTTATCGCGAACACGTAGCACAAAAATCCCCCAAACCCAATTTCTTTGTCGCGAACGTATGAATCCTTCTGCGTTCGGGAAGGAGGAAACCAGAACTGGAATTTCTGGTTTCTTAAACATTGCTTCGGGCGGTTCGAAACTCACCCGAGCCACTCGGGACCCCGTTCAGATGCACCAACAATTCTATAAACATAATACGGACCTTCTGTAACTCTAGAAACACGTAAATCAACAACGAATTAAGAATATCACCCTAAAACCAAATTGAATCAAAATATGAACTTCAAGTTTCCAAATTTCTCCGAACGTGCCGAATCATACTTAGACTACTCGGAATGACACCAAATTTTATGGGCAAGTCTTAAATCACCATACGGAACTATTCCCAAGCCCGAAATCCTAATTGGACCTTGATAACACAAAATACTACTTCAAACCAAATTTAAACAACTTTAAAACCTTCAAAATGTCAACTTTCACTATTAGGCGTCGAAATGCTCCCGGGTTATCCAAAACCCGATATGAACATACCCCCAAGTCTGAAATCATCATACAAAACTATTGGAACCGTCAAATACTGATTTCGAGGCTGTTTACTCAAAACATTGACCGAAGTCAAACTTAGCCTTTTAAAGTTAAACCAAGGAACCAAGTGTTCTAATTTCAACCCGAATCCTTCTAAATCCCGAACTAACCATCCCCGCAAGTCATAAAATAGTAAAAGCATATACAGGGAGTCTTATTTAAGGAAAGAGGTTCTAAAAAGCAAAACGAGCAGTCGGGTCGTTACATTTTCCACCTCTTAAACAAACGTTCATCCTCGAATGGGTCTAGAATCATACCGAGAGTGCTGAATAATTGTGGATATCTGCTTTGCATGTCCTCCTCGGACTCCCAAGTCGCCTCCTCGACTGGTTGGAACCTGCACTAAACCTTTACCGCAAAAATCCTCTTGGACCTCAACTGGTGACCCTGCCTATCAACAATGGGAATTGGCTCCTCCTTATAACCCAGGCTCTCATCTAACTGAATCGTGATGAAGTCTAACACATGTGACATGTCAGCATGATACCTCCGGAGCATAGACACGTGGAAAATCGGATGAACTCCAGATAGACTAGGAGGCAAGTCAAGCTCATGAACAACCTCCCCAACTCGTCTCAACACCTCAAATGGTCACTATAAACCTTGGGCTCAACTTGCCCTTCTTCCTGAAACTCATGATCTCCTTCATCGATGAGCCTTTCAAGAGAACCTTCTCGCTCACCTTAAATGATAAACCACTCTGCTTCCGATCCATGTAACTCTTCTGTCTGGATTGTGTTGTGCCGCGTAACCATCACCACAAGTCATAAAATAGTAAAAACACATACAAGGAGCCTTATTTAGGGGAACATGGTTATAAAAAGCAAAACTATCGGTCGGGTCGTTACATTAAAGATGTATCAGCTTTTCACTTTACTATTTATTCTCCAGTTCGTTCCATATAGCTACTTCAACCAATCCTTTTGTGTGTCACTTAAACACAAAAATCCCGACTCATATTAAAACAAAAGTGCATGTGTGGAAACGTTGTCCATGTGTAATTTCAGCTGAATAAATGTACGCCATGTGGATCTATTGTCCACGTAATTCACTTGGATACCGGGTTGACCTGTCACATGGGTTGATTATACACTAATAGGGAATTACCTATCGCCATTTTTTTACCTTCATCAATCCGTAAAAAGAACAAAATCCTAATCCGATGAATTTCACAACGAACCGCTTGTTCATGCTCCCAAATCTGCCGGCTTGAATTCGTTTGTTTTCGTTTTTTTACTGGTAAGCAACATTTGTTGTTTATCCATCTTTATTTTTTTGTTTTTGTAGTTGCATATTAGTAATGTGAGTTTTGGGATCTCACCCAAAGTTTGAGTTTTTTCTCTTCCTTTTGGTCGAATCTTTCTGTCTTGCCTTTGTTTTTTCTTGCTTTGTCTTTCTCAATGTAGGGTAAAGTATGTCTGGGGACAACTTTATTCTTGTACGCTTTCATCATGGTGGAAGCTTTACCAAATCTCCAGATGCAAAATATGTCACCAATATAGAGGTGAACAAATTTTTCATTGATCATGACCACTTTTTCCATTTTGAATTTGGTTATTATACAAGGGGGATGAGGTACCACACTATTGGATTTTATTATGCCTTTAAACCTAATACTAAAGAATTTGTGTTGGTGTAAAATGATGAACAATTATATAATATTGGTTGCCCCTATATGTACGGGAATTAAATATTTTACATGTTATTAATGAGGTTGTTGACACATTTGTTCCAGCTGGCTATTTATGTGGGCCAGAAATTACTCAAGATAGTAGTGACTCAATAAATAAGTCATCTAGGGCAACAGTTGAAGGTGGTCGAGATAATATAAATGCAGAATTGCCTCCACTTGAATAGTCTCAGGCTGGTGTTGTTGTTGAAGATTTTTCCGCTGAAGAACTAAGTGTTGGTGGTGTAGAGGATCCTACTGCCGAGAAAGAAGATTTTGTTCTTATAGAAGAAGAAGTTATTAGTGGTGAAGACGGGGTTCAATCAAGGTGGATAGTAGTGAGTCTGATATTGATTAAATTCTTGATGAGGATGATAGTGAGGTTGATGAAGAGTTGAGAGTCATAAGAAATAATAGGAGAAATAAAAAGAAGGCTAGTAGAAGGAAGAAACAACATGAAATTGCTGGAGTACCATTAGGAGAAGCTGAAATTGATAGAGGTTTTGAAGATATATGGGTGAACAAATGAGAAAAATATGCTGGCAGATTAGGAGGTGATGAGAAATTCATAGATAGTTCAAATGCTAAAAGCGATGACATTAGTGAAGAGCTGGATGTGGACTTTGAGCCAGGTGTTGACATTCCAAGTAGAATGAACAACACAAAAGTTAGATATGATCCAGACTGTTTAATGTAAATATTTGAACTGGGCATGATATTTGAGAAGCTAAGGTATTTAGGAAGGCAATGACTGATTATGCAATTGAGTACAAGGTTTAACTGAAGCTTAGACCCAATAAGAAGCATATGGTAAGGGTAAGGGTAAGGGTAAAATGTAAACATAAAAGATGCAAAAGGGAGTTTTTCTAGTATTGATAGGGATTATAATGACTTTATGGTGAAACAATACTACCATATTCACAAGTTTCAACCATTGAGCACAAACAAGATGTGCAATTCCAAGTGTATTTCTAACAAAATTCAAAAAAGAGTTAACTGCTGCACCTTATATGAGGATCTGGGAAATTCAGGAACTTGTTAGAGAGAATATATACATACTACGCCAATTTTTCATACGAAATACCTTCTGTCTAGGTTTGCCGAACTCCATGAGATTTTCAAAACACATGCCCGATCACATCGGCATGAATCAGTCATCTGTGAATTTTGAGACATTGTCAAGCAACAAATTGAGAAAGGGAAGATGTGAAGAAAGCTTCAACTAAAAATCGAAGAAGGAGGATGGGGTTTTTCAAATTGGAAAAAAGAATCTCAACTTAGGCAGAGAAATTAGGGTTGAAGAAGAGGAATTAGGGCATGGAGAAGAAGAAGAAAGGGGGAAAATGGGTTAATACAACATGTGTTTTAGATTTTTACCGATGGAATACCCCATGTTAGACAATTTTTTATATTTAGGCGCTCATTATATGTGATTCACAAGTGAAGTGCCTCGTGGGATTTTTGCGTTCAAGTAACACACTAAAGGATTGGTTGAAATGGCTATATGGAACGAACTGAAAAATAAGTATGTAAAGTGAACAACTGACAACTTTAAGGGGCTGCTGATGTATTTGGCCAATTTTTTTTGCCTCGTTATTTGAGAACAAATAGTAAGGGTGAAGCTTATTCATAACGATAAATTCTATTTCAACAAAATTGGTCCATAACCCTAAATCTTGTTAAAGACTATGTACGTAATTCTATTTCTACAGACAAAGGTAATTCTATTATAGCATACTTACTTATGGCAAAATTTCTTGAAAATATTTACCTTCATTAATTAGTGGATTTATGATTCAATTCATATTAGTTTTCAAGGAGTCGTTTGGTAGGATGCATTAGATACAATAAGGCATTCAGTAGCTTTGTGTATGGATAATATTTTGTTTGATACTCTTTTTGAACCTACACATTAGTTATGCAAGCATTAGTTATACACCATATGTGGTATCATCTTATGCATAACTAATGCATAGGAAACCATGGTATTAACAATACAATGGATTTTAATGCATGCATTAGCTTAGTTAAAAGACAAAACCGCCATTCAAAAATTTATGCTTGATTAAAATATATCATTATATTAATGTAAGTTTGACACTGAAATTTGCAAGGTTACTTTAAATAGTGGTATTCTCTGTATAAAATTGGCATCCGCATACTAATGTTACTTAGTACTTAGGTCGTGAGTTCGCTCTTAGTAGCCTTTATTCCCATCCCCCGTTAAAACATAGATTTTTTTCTCTCAATTTCTGCTCTCCTTGTTTTAACTAAAGAACTACCTTTCATTTTAAGTAGGACTCTAAGAGCTCTACCTTAGAATGAGTTAGATTTCCTGTGTTAACAAGAAGGAATGGCGGGACGCTAAAGAGATGGCTATGAGACTAGTGCAATCAAGTAATCGATCAAGTAATCCACATATATGATAAAAGAGCATTCTAGCCCTAGTGTACTTATCCACTGGCATTGAAGGAGAAGAATGACAAGGTCTGCTTCCAAATAAGGATTGTTGCTTAGTCCAATCCAAGAGCAAACAACGGACACCTCATTAAGCAAGAACCCGAGCTAAGAGCAGGTCAATTCAATTAAGGTATTTGCTCCTGCTATTTATATCTATTTTTTTCTAATTTCTTTACTGTAAATTTATAAAATCTATACTCTAGTACAACATATTGGAATGCACTTGTAATCAACTCATTTTTCTTTTATTTTTTAATTCAAACTTTCTTTGCCTAATAATCCAAGAAAGTGAAAAATGAAATTATATTCCTAGGAGATAAATAAATACTTAGCATTTTTCTTTTTCTTATTAAGTATTCAATTTTATACTACAATATAGGTAGACAAACCTAATAATTTTTAGAACCATTTTCATACAATATTTCGCAACATATGTTTCTTTTAAAAAGATAAAGTGATGGAGTGATTATGAGGGTATTTTTGTAAACGAATAAATTTTTTTAGAAATTATGCAATGCTTTAATATATCAAACCAAACAATGGATAAAAAATATGCCGGCATAGCTAATACCGTCGTTACTAATACATCCTACGCAATGACAACTAAATGTGATACCACTTACGAGAAAATTGAGTGTGCCTCTATTGTGATATACTTTCTCCGTCTTAAATTATTTGTTATATTTTTTTTACACGCCCCTTAAGAAAATATTAAATAGGAAAGATTTTTGACTATTTTACCCTTATTTATATTTTGAGATATAATCTCTCTTCATTTAAAACTTGCTCATAATTAAGATTTTGTAGTCTTCAAGAATAAATAATATTAAGGGTAGAATAGAAGAAAAATAATTAATTTACTTTTGCGCTTCTAAAATGACAAATACTCCTTCCTTTCACTTTTACTTGTCTACTATGGACTTTGCACACCCCTTAAAAATAATAAATGAAGTACATAATTTACTATGATATCCATATTAATTGATGCATATTTTTAATAAATTTGAAAAAGTAATTTGAAATGTAACTAATACTGTGGGTATAATAAAAAAAAATTGTCTTCTCTTGATATAGTGACAAATAAAATTAATTTTTTTTTTTTTAGAATACCAAATACGTAAAAGTGAACGAAAAGAGTAATTGAGACAACTACTTTTTTGAAGCTACGAGAGATACTTTCAGACGGAGGGAATAATCATGTTACAAAATGTTACAGTAATTATACAATTAATGGAATGCTTTATTGACTGACCTACTTATGATAATATAATAAGAGGATAATTTGTCCTACTTCGTGTTCCTCGCTGTCAATCACGTTCATTTGTCTTACTTTTCCGTATTCCTCGCTGACAAAGTATCTTTTTTATGTTCTTCAATTATATTCCCTATCCGGTAAGTTTTACTCCTTTCTTTTCAATTTAAAAATAGACTTTTAAAATTTATGATTTTAAAAAGCTTTTTAGAGTCACAACAAAGCTTTTAGTTGAAAAAATTTGATTGGCACGGAGTTTAAAAAAAAAAGTATCCATTTAATCTCATTAAAGATAAAATGAATACAAAATAAAAGGTTTAAGAATTGAAATAGGCGTTTGGACATAAGAATTGAAATACAAAAAAAACTGAAAAAAAAATTCAAGTAAAATTATATTTGAAAATTAGAGTTGTGTTTGGAAATGAATATAATTTTGAGTTATTTTTTATTGTTTGTAAGTAATCGGAGTAAAATTTTAAAAAAATAATTTTTTTGAAACTTTTTAAATTTTCGAAAAATTCCAAAATTCATCTTTTAAAAAGAGAGTGGAAAAATTCCCATGGCCAAACCGGTTCTAAGGGAATTAAGATATTTTGTAGTTGTCCATAATAGTAACGGATCAACAAGATATTAATTGGTCCCAACTAATTCCGAATATGAAAACCTTAGCCTATAAATATACTAGGTTGGTGCAGCCCGTGCCAGCACGGCCCAACATTATTTAACTTTGCATGATATCTAATTGCAGATAAACTAATATTGCAAGTGTCGAGTAGATAATATTTCATGCTAAGTGATACACACTTAATTTACATACATTTTGATCACATTAAGGGATGCTTAAAATGCCCCGACGTTTACAACATGTATGATATAACTATTTACATATGCGGTTTTGGTCTTCTTTCTGGTTCTTTTTCTAGTAGTTTTTAGCCAAAAATATCTGCAAACAAATAAACTTGTTTGGTAATTAGTGAAAGTCAAGAGTATATATGAAATATAAAATAACTAAAACAAAAAAAAACAGTTACGATAAACTTTGCAGCCTAAGCGTTTCAATTCATGCGAGGAAAGATAAATTTAAATCACTAGTGATTTAAGTATGGCCATAAAAGCAAAAAGAAAACAGGACCTGTTTGCTTTAATGACATCAAAACAAAACCTGCTTTAACAATAATTGCATGGACAGAAGCTTAGTGATCAAAATATGTTGAAGAATGTAAAACATTCCAAACATAGAAAACACATTATCAATACTTAGGAGAGTTATGCCAAACAATGTACAAAAGTAAGTTTGTGCTCTGCAATTTTACGAGTCTTTCGACATATTTTTACCCAAATATTTTATTTGTGATCCAAAGAGAAATACCAAACCAATGACAGTTGCATCAATAATCTAATAATTTTCATCGAACCAATGGACTATTCTTTTAAACGTTTGAATAGAATTTTCATCGAGGAAAGCAGGGGTTTACACCTGAAAGAAAATACCAGAAGATACTACAGGAAAGAGGAACACCTAAAGTTACTTTTACATTCCAATAAACATGCTCTAATAAATGGATTAGAGAAGATGTTGATAGTGATTAGAAATAACAAATTGGAGAGGGGGAAGAAACAAACAGAAATCACCCCGATAAGTTACCAAAGGAGGATATCAAAGTTGAAGTACAATACGAGTTGCTCTGTCCACGCTAAACTTAGTCCTTTTACCCAGGAAACACATAGCTCATACTTATTAAATATACTGCTTTTTGGACATTAACTTCTTTTAAATGGATGATTGTCAATGTAAGATAATAAAACCTATGATAAAGCTTGGTCTACTTTTACAAAATCCGTTTAAAGTGTTGGCTGAATATGTCACAGAACTTTTGAGTGCTTGGACTCAACTAAACCAAATTCTTCTCTATTGGTAAATTTGCATACATCCTCACAATTCAAAGAATGAGTCACTACGTATCTTAAGAAGAGAAGACTATTGCTTGTTGATCCAAGTTCCACTACTTTCTTTTGGAACAGATGGCTAATATACCCTTGTATGATAAATAGGGTTGGTCCTCTATGCTCCCTTTATTGCTGTGTGATCTTATTCTTTTTTGACATTAATGAATCACCGGATGTCAAAATTCAAGCTATTTACAGGAGTCTCCGCCAATAAACAAACAAAAATCCCAAGTGAAACATTATAGGGATAAGCAACAAATTGGCACTGCATCCGCACTCCCTAATTCTTCACCATCTTCAATTGCATTTGACATTTTGAGATTATATTTAATTTCAACCGTATTCTATAGCACTTAAATTTGTAATGTTTTCAATCTTACTCTTGCACATTCAATCACATATATTTTTCACACACACAATAAGACAATGAAAAGTATGGAAACTATCATTATTATCACAAATTCATATTCCATGACGTTTAGGCTACAGTCTCTCTGTGTATACAATATATAACTTGGCTCTTTTCACCTTTCATTAATTATTATTATATATTCCACATTATTATAGTATAGTTTTACGTCACCTCTCTACCCCAAATGATTATAGTATAGTTTCAATATTTCACTATGACAAAAAGTATAGCAAAATAAATATTTACCTAAGTTTAAAAAAAACAAAAAAGGCCGAGAAAGAGCAAGAAGGTTAATAACAAATTGGAGCTACTTAAATCTTTCTGTCAAAATAATATGGGAAAAAGAAAATTTAGATTTGTAATCAAGTATACAAACCTTGTGTTGCTGTGACATATTCCAAGTATAGGAGTATCAAGAAAGCAGGGACAAAAGTGGGTTTAACTGCATTCAAAAAGAGAAATACCAATACAAGATGTTAGAATAATTTGTACAGTAAATTTTATCCAAAAAGACAACAATATACATGTTCCAGCGATAAAATTTGGTCAGCATGCACGTATGGAGATTGGGCAAGTCAAAAGGAGAAATGCCATCTTTTTTGTTAGCTTGACATTTGTGGAACCTCTTCATATTAAGTTAAACTTGCTTCATTATTTGAAGCTATGTTAAAATCTTCTTCAGATATTTCCATAAAACAGTTGGTTCCATCGTCAATAAAAGTATTGAGGCACATACACGAGAGGCGCAACACATCTATTTTTAACCGGATAATACAGGCAGCTTCAACTTTAGCATTGGTTTCTACATCAGATGGTTAATAGTCCATCAACACATAGTTAAGTAGTTAATGTTTCAATAATGTTCTTCACAAAAGTAAAAATTGGAATTAATAAAGAACAGATATTCACATATTAAACTATACGCTACAGCAACGTTGTTCCATATATTAGGATCACCAAGGTTTATATTAGAAAGAAAGAGACAACATTCCATAAATATTCCTAAAAGGCTAAAACAGAAAAATAATTAACATTATGGTTTGCAGGTTTAAAGTAATATGTTATACTTATTTATTATATTTATTCAATATTATCAGTTAGTAATTATTCCATTGTTTGCAGGGGTTTTGAAAGATCAAAGGTGTGGTCTCTCATTGGAGCGAGAGCCAAAAAGGATTACAAGATCTTTGACCCTCCATATTAGGTACAGTGAGACACAGAGGAATTAACATGTCAGTATGTATTTTTTCGGAGTTTCCATTTTAATTTATAATTTTTACTCGACATTTCACTCGTGTACTTCCTGAATGCGTAATGTCACGTACATATTTACATTACTGAATGTATTTTCAATATTGGCTAACATCTTACATTTTTCAGAAGAACCCAGGTAAAAACATACAATATATATACCTATAAATAAATGATGAAAAATTAGAAAATTTACCTTCTGGTTCAAGCGCTACTGCATAACAGAAGGAAAAAACAACCACAACGGATCGCAAGAGCTGCAATAACAAAGAGAATAAATCGTGTCTTGCACAACAGAGCCAAAAAAGCAAAGAACAAATAGAGGCCTCATATCAAACTTTGGCTTTAGGCCTTGCATATGCTTAAATTGCATTTGCCATAGACTTGATAAAAAAAAAATTGAAACCAAAAACTAATCCTTTTTTTTACAAGAAACATGCATTAAATTCATCAATGAGAAACTCTAAATTCCTAGTAGTCTTTTTCAGTTGTATTTGTTTTAACAAAAAAAAGAATAAAGGAAGTCCCGAAGAGCGGAACGACTGTCCAACTCCCCCAAATACAAGGGAGCGGGCACTGCTCTCATGTTTTAGATGATGCTTTTATAAATGTTTCTTATATCTCTCCAGGATCTCTTTTGTTGTTTTGGATGAGGCTGATAGAATGCCTGATATAGGGTTTGAACCTCAGATAAGAGAGGTATACCTTCTCCTAATGTTGCCAAAACGTGTTAACAGTGAGATCAATATTACACTGACTGCAAGAATTTACGACTATAGCTAGCCAATTGAAATTCAAAAACCAAGAGACATTGGTCAAAATGAGCCATGGTATCTTTCTTATATACTCTATTTGAAGATGGTGTGCTTGCACGCATCAGGACTATTTCTACCTCCTAATAACATAGCGTAAATCTGACCGTCAAGACCTAATCAGATGGAAAAAAATAAGCTAAATTTTTACTTCCTTTCAGATTTGGACCTTCTCTCTTCCTGATGAGTGAATTTAGAGTGATAAGGTGAACCTCCCCTTCTCGTTGGCACGGATGCAAGCTTCAATTTGAGAAACCGAGTTATCAGTCATAAAGAAATAACACCAGAGAATATTTCAGCCAAGTTCAGTCCATCCTCCACAAGGCTACCAACATAGCTGAACTGTGACCTAAGCGGACATTATCCTTAGGTATTATGTAATAGAAGTAGGATGATCGCTTAAAATTGCAGCATCGCTGAAATTTTAATCACATATATCCCAAATGCAAATATTTATGAGCAAAACATTTCCTTATACCCCATCCTATGTTTGAGTCGTCTCACAACTTGTTCATATTTTCTGAGTAAGACACATCACCCTAATGCCTGGTTCCTTTGCCATGGTCCATCCGCAATAATCTGCCAAGCATTTTATCTCATCTTGAATTATTTTCATCCATTCAATCTCCATCATACAATGCGTCTGTTAGCAGCTTAAGGTAATTTATTTATATGTGAAGATGACTCCTAGTAAAATGATGTATTTCGATTCAGATTCTACATATCTCATTTGCTAGTGCAAATTCTGCTAATATAACAAAATATCTATAATACTATGAAAATCTCAAAACCTTGTTAATTGGCAGGAAAATCGAGCAATCTTACATGCAAGAAACACATGACCTAAGTTTTCTAAAGAGTTACCAAATAAAGAGAATACTATGCAAAATATCAATTCCCTCTTCCAAGCACTGATTTTCCGGAGCACTGGTTATTCAAGTATCTCCAAACAAACAAAGAATTCTTTGGTGGAATTTCTGCTTTCGCTATAAGAATCTAATTTAACCTGGCACATTTAAAAATCCTACCCAAAGATGAAGCACCATACGGGATATGGATTTTGCTTCGGAGTAGGTAAATTAACAACCTAATTGCCAGCAGAAGATTTTAAAATTTTGCCCGAGATATGACAGAAAACAACTTTAGATTTCAAACTAAAGGGCATCAGAGAGTGAGGATTCCAACGGTGTCCGGGTCAGCCTCCCATTTAGCACCTACAGGACTCGCAACCTTCGATTTAGCATATATCAGCCATGAAATTGCATTAAAACAGAGTTTTACCACTCGATTTAACACACAGTTGCCATAAGATTGCAAAATTTAAAATCATATAGAGAACCCAAAAGAAAATAGGCAGAAATTAAAAAAAGAGAAAAAGGATCTGGACAAAATAAAAAAAGAACCTACAACAATCACTGAACTTCAAACAATGATGAAGAGAACCTAGAAGAAATCCGAAATGGAAAAAGAAGGAAGGAAAAAGTGAAAAAATATAAGTGCAAAACTGATTGAACACATACCTGCAACTAGGTTTGTGCGCGAAGAGAATCAGATGTGAGAATCAATCTCAAAATCAAAATTAAAGGGAAACTTAAGAGATAAGTGGTTAAGATTAACACACGTGCATTTGAATATGTGTATCAAGATCTGAATAGAAATAATTAACACGGTTTGATTTTTAACATATAAATGTATAAAATTAATTTTTATTTGAAAATTAATAAACATAAAATTCAAATGAAATACTAACTTATCTAATATTCTATCAATAAAATATATAATTTTTTAAAAAATATGATAGTTGTTGTGGTGATGCTAATGGATGAATGCCAACTGGAGACGGTGGTTGGTGGTAGTTTTGGTTGATGATGGTGGTTCATACTAGTAGCTAGTAGTGATTTGTAATGGCGGCGATTATGATTGTGATGGTGGGTGGTGATAGTTAATAATAGCGGCTGGTGGTAGTAATTGTGACTGATAAAGGTGGTGGGTGGGTAGTGGTAGGCTATTATGATTGTGATGGTGGGTGATGATAGTTAATAATAGCGGCTGGTGGTACTAATTGTGACTGAGAAAGGTGGTGGGTGGGTAGTGGTAGGCTATAATAATGGGCAACGTCGGTTGTGATTGTTAACGGTAATGGAGTGGTCAGTTGAGGTGGGTGAGAATGATATATGGTGGTCAGAAAGGTGGAAACAATGGGTGGTGATGGTTAATGATGGCAGGCTATGATTGAGGACGATGGCGGCGTGGTGGTAGTGGAGGTGGTAGTGGTATGGTGGTAGTTGATAATGGTAGGTGTTGATGGCAGTTAATAATGAATATGTGATAGGATCTTAATGAAATTAAGTCTCTGTTATAGATCTTAATCACACAGATCTATTCAGACCCATTAAGTGATTGTGAAGTAAAAAAATAAACACACTTAATGATTAAGTTCTGAATAATTAAGATTCAGACTTTAAAAACAAACACACTTAATATCTGAGATCTGAATAATTAACATTGAGATATCCGTTAAGTGCAAACAAACTAGGCCTAAGTTGGCCTTGCATCTGAATTAAATTCTACTAAACACACTTGTCGAAACCACTAGCTCTTCTAATATATATAAAAGAAAAATAAAGTTGTAAAAATTTGACTCATAGGTGGGGCAAAAAAGTTTCATTCCCTCAAATAGAGGGTTGTGAGCAGATTAGTTGGTCAAAACTCATTTCGTCGGAAGCAGTACTACATGTACAACTCTTTGTCTTTCAGCAAGAGTTCTTCACAATTCACAGCTTTGAAGTTAGAGCTAATCATCCTTCACCACTGTGTAAGTTCTATGGATTTCTTTTCTTAGAAGTGATTATCTTATTTCCTTGAATTCTGAATTCTTTTGGTTAAAGTTCTCAAATTGATTTTACTTTATTGTAAGGGAGAGCGAAATAATAGGAGGAGAGGTTCCTCAATGGATTTAAAACTAAAATTCACAAGGGTGTACAATAATGTTTTTCAGAAATAGTGTGTGATTATCTAAATTATTTTTTCAATTAAAAGAGGGAAAATGACTTTGCGAAAATTAATTTCCTTCGCTTGTTGAAAATGTACATTATCCTACTCTTTCTCAGGATTACATGTCAATTACCACGCACTTATCTGTCACAATTGCTTGATTGTGTATTGAAATCCTAATTGCATAATTGCTTCATTGTGTTCCTGAGAAATGTGTCTCTTTGTTGGAGAGAGCCCTTTATATAGTCGATGCTTTCATTGGTAAAAACCTTTTATCAAAATGAGTTGGATTTTCTTTTCTACTAAGAAATAGTTTCTCAAAGTCCTAATTTGGTAGCACAACAGAGCCCACATAATTAGTAAATAGTCTCTCAATTTCAATTTATGTGAATCTATTTCCTTTTTCGTCTGTGTAAAAAAGAATGATCATTTTTCCTATTTGGAAACAATTTATCTTTATGCAATGATTTATAGCCACACAAAATATATGTGCCTCATTTTACACCACAAGTTCAAAAGTCTTCTCTTTTCTTAAACTTCATGTCCAGTCAAATGGGTTCACATAGATTGAAATAGAGGGAGAAAGACTTCTATTATGGAATTAATTTCTTTTTGGTCGAATAATTTTATAATAAATTACGAATTATTTCACAAAAAATTTATATTTGCACTCCTCAATACATTTTGAATTCAATTAGTAAAACATTGTTTAACTCCTCATGTTAAGATTTCAGAAAGTCAGATACCAATTAACTATGGGAGTGGCACCCGATATCCTACTCGGCCCAAGTGAACCAACCCGAATACTAATCTATATGCCTAATAGATGCATGCAAAAGCCTTTTTCAAATACAGTCACCCTAAACATAATTAAAATCGTGCATGAACCACAATCATTAAATTCACCATTTTTAGAATTGAAAATGCATAAATATAACAACGCTCGTTTCATGCATGCCATATATCGATATGATCCAAAAGAATAACAACTATCTGTGGAATCTCTAAGACACAAAAACAAGATAAACACTTGGAACAATTCCTGACTAAAAAATATTAGAACAACATGATTGACAATTACCGCAAAATAGAAGTGATGCCTCACTATATAGTCATCTTAGTCATGTCCGTTCATCATGTATCACATCTCATCCTAATAAGCGGGGCCCTAGAAAGGGCATACAAGGATTGAGTATGCGTCATAGTACTCAGTAAGTGGCATTGACTCTCTATAACTCAAGTTTCTGGTTAAGGTTGTACAAAAATAATACAACAACAACAATAACAACAACCTAGTAAAATTCAATAAGTGGGGTCTAGGGAAGGTAGAATATACACAGACCTTACCCCTACCCCGGAAGAGATAGAGAGGCTATTTCCAGGAGACCCTCGGCTTAGAGATAATAGATGCGTGACAACAAAATCCGAAAAATAATATCAACAACGTGAGAGACAGCAAATAAATGGAAAAGCAGTAACACGAATATCATGCAAAAGTGTGAACCACAACATAAATCGCTAGCAGGGCTAGACAAAACATTATCATACTCGTAGGTAAAAAGAGGAAAACCGGGACAAAGGGGAAAATCGCTCGACTACCCCTTAACCTACAATCCTAATGCTCGACCTCCACACTTTCCTATCAAGAGCCATGCCCTCGAAAATCTGGAGCCGCGCCATGTCCTGTCTGATCACCTCGGCCAATACTTATTAGGTCGCCCTCTACCTCTTCTCGTACCTGTCAAAGCCAATCGCTCACACCTCCTTACCGAGGCATCTAGGCTTTGTCCTTTGCACATGTCCGAACTATCTAAGTCGCGCTTCCCGCATCTTTTCGTTCACTGGAGCCACGCCCACTCTTTTCCGAATACTTTATTCCTAATCTTATCCAGCCTAGCGTGCCCACACATCCATCTCAACATCCTCATTTCTGCTACTTTCATCTTCTGGATATGTGAATTCTTGACTAGCCAACACTCAACCCCATACAACATGGTCGGTCTAACCACTTCTCTATAGAACTTACCTTTGAGTTTCGGTGGCACATTTTTGTCACACAAGACTCCAGACGCTAACCTTCATTTCATCCATCTCACCCCAATACGGTGCGTAACATTCCCATCGATCTCCCCATCACCCTGGATAATTGACCCTAAGTACTTAAAACTTTCTCTCTTGAGGATGACCTGTGAGTCAAGCCTGACTTCCACATCCGCTTCCCTCGTCACCTTGCTGAACTTACATTCCACATATTCCGTCTTAGTCCTACTCAACTTGAAACCTTTAAACTCCAGGGCCTGCCTCCATACCTCCAGTCTTCCATTAACGCCGCATCGCGTCGCATCAATCAGAACTATATCATCAGCGAGCAACATACACCATGGCACCTCTCCTTGGATATGGTGTGTCAGTGCGTCCAGCGCCAGGGCAAATAAGAACGGGCTGCGCGCAGATCCTTGGTGTAACCCCATAACCACCGGAAAAGGCTTTGAGTCACCTCCCACAGTCCTAACCCGAGTCATAGCTCCATCATACATATTCTTTATTTCCCTAGTATAAGCCACCGACACACCTTTCACCTCCCGACATCTCCAAAGGACGTCCCTAGGGACCTTGTCATACGCCTTCTCTAGGTCAATAAACACCATATGCAAATCCCTCTTCCTATCCATGTATTGTTCCACCAACGTCCTGATAAGTTGGATAGCTTCTGTAGTAGAACGACCCGGCATGAACCCGAACTGGTTTTCCGATATAGACACTGCCCTCCTTATCCTCCCTTCCACCACCCTCTCCAAAACTTTCATGGTATGACTTAGTAGCTTGATACCCCTATAGTTGTTACAATTTTGAATATCACCTTTGTTCTTGTACACCGAAACCATTGTACTCCACCACCACCCATCATGCATCCTCTTCGTCCTGAAGATAACATTAAACAACCCAGTCAGCCACTCTAAGCCTGCTCTACACTTATATCTCCAAAACTCTACTGGATCCAGTCGCTTTGCCCCGACTCATCTTACCCATCGCATCCACGACCTCCTTAACCTTAATGCGCCTACAATACTTAAAGTCGCGGTGGCTCTCGGAGTGCTCCAATTCCCCAAACACGATGTTTCCATCCCACTCTTCATTCAGAAGTTTATGAAAGTGCGACTGCTAACTTTGCCTAATCTGGGCCTCTTCCATCAATACTCGACCGTCCTCATCTTTGGTGCACCTCACTTGATCTAGGTCGCGAGCCTTCTTCTCTCTCGCTTTGGCCAACCGAAATAACTTCTTGTCCCCGCCTTTGCCCCCAAGTTCCTCGTACAACCGACCGAATGCAGCAGTCTTAGCCTCTATGACCGCTAATTTCGCCTCCTTCCTAGCCTCTTCATATCTTTCTCTGTTCGCTCTCCTCTGATCCTCGTCGGTGCTCTCTACTAACTTAATGTAAGCCTCTTTCTTGGCTTCCACTTTACCTTGGACCACGTCATTCCACCACCAGTCGCCTCGGTGCCTGCCAGAGTAACCTTTCGAAACACCCAACACCTCTCTCGCTGCCTCCCTTATATAGTCCGCCGTCGCCGTCCACATAGCGCTAGCGTCCCCACCATTCTCCCAGGCACCCATAGTCGTCAGCCGCCCCTCCAACTCCCGCGCATTATCCTTAGACAAAGCTCCCCACCTGATCCTCGACTGGCCCCGTACAAACCTCTTTTTCCTCTTCATTAAGATACTGACGTCCATCGTCAGGAGCCTATGTTGAGTCGCGAGGTTCTCACTCAGGATCACCTTGCAATCCTCGCATAACCCCCTATCACACCTCCTGAGGAGGAGATAGTCAATCTGAGTCTTAGCCACCATACTCCGGAAAGTAACCAAATGTTCCTCCCTCTTCGGAAACATAGAGTTCACGATCACCAACTCAAAAGCCCTAGCGAAATCAAACGGTGAGGTACCACCCTCGTTCCTATCACTGAAGTCGAAGCCACCGTGCACCTCATCATAACCACCAGCAAATGACCCAATATGACCATTGAAATCCCCTCCTATGAATAACTTCTCCATAGGCGGAATGCCCCGCACCACCTCATCCAGCGCCTCCCAGAAGCGCCTTTTAACCTCCTCGTCCAAGCCCGTATGCGACGTGTAAGCGCTAATGACATTCATGATACTCCCTCCAACTACTACCTTAATCGCCATCAATCTGTCATTCACTTGCCTAACCTCTACCACCGATTCTCTGAGCTCCCTATCCACCAAAATCCACACTCCGTTCTTGCCTTTCACGTCTCCGGAGAACCACAATTTATACCTGTCTGCATCCCTCGCCTTCGATCCTACCCACCTAGTCTTCTGCACACACGCTATATTGACCCTCCTCTTCTGGAGAATCTTCGCCAGCTCTATAGACTTACCCGTCAACGTCCCTATATTCCACGATCCAATTCAATATTTGATATAAAGTAGTAAATAATTATATCAATCATTTTCTTTATCATTTCAAATAAGAAAACGAGTGAAATGTTTACCATGATATAAGTTTTTAAAATTTTATATCAATCCATCATCTTAATAAAAATTATAAATTTTGTTAAGCCGTTGAAATCAATTTCGACTCCTTAGGCTTGAACATAAGAAAGTCATCATATACCTTTCATCGGGAGCACTATCGTGACACTGATATAAGATCAATGTCAACTAAGTGTTAACCTAGCGACAAGTATCATATACCCTACATGCTCAGGTTGACTCATTATAGTATTGTTACAAATCGACTCATCCATGCTAATATAGCACATTTTGCCCTCTTGAGGGACTTATCCCACAAATCTCTGCTTAGCCTTGGAATGTGTCTCTACATCGGCACTTGTAGTTCCATGGTATCAAATACTAAATTCGAACAAATTTCGGTGATCTACACTAGTAACTCTCAAAATATTAATATTCTAAAAATAGATTCATAACCTGTGGCCTCCAAGGATCTATTTACCAAATCATGGTATTCATAGCCGATCCAACCGTTTGGAAAAAAGTCAGATAATCCTTTCTCATGAACAAAACGAGATTTCAATCCACAAAGATTTAACAAGTGTTATATCATCAAGCATTTAATCTATTTATCATCAACATAAGTTTTTAATAAAACTTATAACGTTTGGCTCAAGTGTCATTTGCCAACAACTTTTTGAAATAAGAGTTTTATAAAATAACGTAACACTCCATATGCAACATAACTCGAGACACATGGTAATATTCTTACCCACTTGTTCCTACAAATACGGATGCACATTACAAATAACTCACGTATTGACTCAAATCATGCTTTAGAGAAGATCCCCCAAGAATAGTAAGTCTAAAAAACTTACCTCAAGTCGCTTTCCAAAGTGCGATACTCCAATTCATTGAACTTCTCAAATGTTTCCAACAAGCCGATATTTACGTAATGAATTTATATTCATCAACTAAGTATAATAAAGATACAACTTCATTATCTAAGTGCCCAACACTCAAGTCTTTCTCAAAGTTACCCAAAAATTCGTATTTCGGCACTTGAAGTCAATCCTAGAGTTTTAACTCCAATTCATCCATTTAAACGTGTTATGGAATATGGTAATTCCATTAGAAACTCAAAACAACTTCATTCAAGTAAAACCCAACACTATTCATCTTTCCTACCAACAAAACCTTTCAGTTTCAATACTAGTTTTCTTGGGTTTCGTGAATAGATATTTAAATACAAATCTTTTTTCATAAATATATTCTACTATTTCCATAGAGTATAATGTACAAGACTGGAATGAAGGAATTATCTCTTTGTCGAGCCCTAAAAATATTTAAAACTTGAGTTCTTGAAAGATTCTTGAGATTTTCTTGAAAAATGTATAATTTTCATGATATTAGAGAGTGAAGAAATGTATTTAATGAACCAAACCCACCAAGAAGAGTATTAAATTCTCACGTTAAAGTAGCATTTATGGTGAAGCTCAGTTCTCTCTCTAAACCTTCAAAACCTTGGACCAAATAATACGACTCTCTATCTCCCGTAATTGCCTATTGAAGGCATTGGATTAATTCAACGCTGAGACAGGCACGACGGATCTCCATCGCGTGCGGCCAATCCTCTTTAAATGTTTTGACGCCAACTTTGGCGCTCAACAGGCAGTTCACAGCCTTGCTGATTACTTACAGCTTGTTTAGATGGTTGTTACCTGTTATATCGTATTACGTAACGACGAAAAGTGCCACTTTATGGAACGACCGATTTGTTGTGGTCACATCGTCTCCTTTTTTTTTTCTCTCATCTCGCCCTTCCTTATTATTAAATAATCCTATTTTATCTTTTACTCTACCTTTTTATATAATAATTTTACTTCGTACCTTATTTTTCTTTATAATATTGCAAATGTATTCTTCATATTGTTGGTGCATGACATCATGAAACAACGACAAACAATACAATCTATCCAAACAATTTTATATGTCAAAATGATATTTTGCAATATAATACAATACTACTCGATACATTATGAAATGATACATAACAACCATCCAAACAAGGTGTTAAGCAGCTCACTCTTAGTTCCAATTGGTTTCTTGGCTTCTTTGCTTTTCAGGCCCTTTTCAATTTGTCTCCATCTTTCCTTTTCTTTAATTCAATTTTTGGTTTCTCCAACTTAATTCAAAAGCTTCACAATTAATTCAAACACTAATCTCAATACACGAAAGTCCTTTATGCAACCTGATATTTTCCATACGATGTATGCACCTCCCTCAAAACCCCCAAGCTTCCTTCTCCCGTAGTTTTTCTTGAAATGTTAATTTGTTAGCACCCTTTAATACCTATCACCTAATACGAGGTAGATTGCAAGTCATCTCCTTTCTTAATATACTTTTAAGCTTTACATCTAAGACTAATCGCCTATTGTCTTCTTAGTATAGCATTAGATAGCTTGGTGAACCATTCTACTCCAACCTCTCCTAGACATTTCCAAACCTCTATAGGACACTATTTGGACCATAAGTTTTCTAATTTTCATATTTTTTATGGCATCCTTTACCTCTGTCGACCTAATTCTATGATGGTAGCTTAAGTTTGTATCACACACAAATGTCTCGAGGTCTAAAATGTTATTCTACTGATTTGAGTTGAGCAATTAATCAAAATATCCCTTCTATCTCCTTGATCTCATTATCTTCGGTTAGCACATGTTGAGAATCGTCTTCAATACACTTCACCTGGTTTAAATTCTTGCCCCTTCTCTCTCTCAATCTTGCTAGTTTAATCATTTTTTTCCCTTCTCGCATCCGTAGCTTTTGGTACAAGCCATCAAGAGCTTTCCCTAGGGCTTTATTAATAACCTTCTTAGCTTTCTTCTTAACTCTTTTGTATTTGGCTTCTCCGTCTTCTACTTTTTGCAACTTTCTATAACCTCTTTTAGCTTTAATAACTCTTTATACCTTCTCATTTCACCACCAGGATTCCTGTGGTCGAGGTCCTAGACCTTTAGACACATATGGCACTTTTGTTGCTTCTTCTTTAATGCAACCTGATATTTCATTCCATAGGATGTTTGCGTTTCCCTCTAAATCCCAAACTTCCTTCCCCGTAGTTTTTCTTGAAATGCTAATTGGTTAGTGTCCTTTAACATCCACCACCTAATAAGGGGCAGTTTGCTAGTCATCTCATTTTTTATTATACTCTTATTAAGCTTTACATCTGATACTACTAGCCTATGTTGGGTGGTCATCACTTCTCTTGGAATAACCTTGTAGTCATTGCATATACTTCTATCTCTTCTTTCTGTAAGGATAAAGTTTTTTGACTATGATTACCCCTACTCTTATAGGTTTAACTGAAATCTCTCTTTTTAAAATATGTGTTAGCTACCACTAAATCATAAGCTAAAGCAAATTCTAAGATACTCTTCTCTTTGTCATTCTTAGTACCAAAACAGTGACCTCTGTGTACTAGTTCAAAATGGTTGTTGTCTTTACCTACATAGCCATATAGATCTCCCTCTATAAAGATTTGTTAGTCTCGTGGAATTGTTTGAACCAAAGGAACCATATCCTCCCAAAACTTAGTTGTACTAATCCTATTTGCGGAGCATAGACATTGATAAGATTGATTGTCTCCTCCCCTAGAAAAGCCTTACTGCAATAATCCTATCCCCAATTCGTTTTACCTCTGCAATCTTATCTTTAAGTCCCGTTTCTACAATAATTCTCACTTTGTTCCTATTTTTATTTATCCCACAATATCATAGTTTATAACCTACGTTAAATCTCTCTAGCCTTCTGCAGTGTCCATTTAGTTTCCTGAAGGCGCGCAACATCAACTCTCCTCATTTTTAAAGTATCTACTAATTTCATCGACTTTCCCGTTAAATTCCCTATGTTTTAGCTATCTACCCCAATTCACCCCTCTTTGACTAGCCTTTTAACCCTCATCCTTTTCTTATTTTGCATCACATCCGGGTACTGATGTGGCAGAACTAGCTTCTTTACCCACACCCGTCCACGGCGCGAGAAACCTTTCATATGGTGGAACTAGGTTCTTTACTCGCACACGTCCACGATGGAGGAACCCTTGTTCATACTCCCTCACACCTAGGCGACAATGTGGTGGAACTCCTTGATCATTTTTCATCATATCCAGGTACCAAAGTAACGCGTGGCTAGGTGGACACGTCCCAATGATATCTGTATTATGGCGATTCATCATGAATTGACAAGTTTTACGCTGGTTGCTAGCCTACCACAACCCTCTTTCTTTATCCGGATTTGCGACCGACAATGTGAGCAAGCCCACACTATTGGAGTTAATTTGCTTATTCCCATAATCAAAATAAATGATATTTAAACTTATGCTGCAATTATACTGATGGCGTGTCCTCCCTCTTGGATTGTTAACTTTATAACTTATAGTAATTGATACTTTGATCTTCTATGTATAAGCTAAACTCTACACATCAAATCATTTACCACATATCTAAAAGGATACATAGAAAAATCAATCATCCATTTAATGCAAATTTGTACTACATCAATTAAATACTCCCTCAGTCTCAATTTATGTGACATATTGCGGATTTTGACATTCAAACGATTTAATTTTGACCCTCAATTCGAAAATAGAATCTTTAATTTTTTAAAAATAAAATTTGCATATTTAAAAATTATGTAAAAAATACTATAAGATACAATAATTACCAAGTAAAAATTTTTAAGTCGTGAAAAAATCACGGCCAGAGAAATTTTTTTTGACTCTCGAATAGTATATATCCTTAGCAGATCAGCTTGCTGATGTTATGTTCAAGAATTGTATTTTACTTGACACCATCTTGAGAGTGCATAATAGAAAATTTACATAGTGTCTCCTCAATAGTGTGATTGTTTTTTTTTTTTTTTTTTTTTCCACTGATTGTCCGCTATTCGCTTTAGGGCTCAATTAATCTGGGTTAGCATCGGCCTACCAACTGCAACTTCATTTTATGGCTCAAATCAGAGATGTCTGATTAATGATGGACGAGAATATTTAACACTCCATCACAACCCTTTGTGGTAGTCGCCTACTTTAGTCGGTTTGTATTTCGTTATTAAAGAGATTGTCTTTTAGTTTACTTTTCTTAACTTGTAAGCTATGACTTGTACAAGTACTTGTATCATCTATCAATAATTTTCAAGGCCTTAATTCAAGTTCCCTTTCTCTATAGCTAGACGACAATGAAGGAGCTGGAGATTATCGTTGCTGTGCAAAGGATTGATCGCTTGTTCAATGAAGAAAAAACATCAGAAACTGGGTTACGTGAACTAATTAAGGGTATAAGGATCTTAATGATGGATATACGATCGAATGTAAGGAACATTGTGCAATCAAGCTGTGGACATCGTATCACAGAAATATACAGAGTTTCCTGTCACATAGAAACCATTATTGACACTAACAGTGTACGGAAGAAGTATAAAAGAGAAATGGCTACCAAAAGATGTTTCGGCTTATCCTCTTGCCTATCAAGCTGGCTGGATGATTCTAATGATGCGGTCAAGTCGAAGATCAATAGGCTATGGGAGATAATCAAAGAGCATGCTGAGTATATGAATAAGGATATTTCACGGGTGGAAGACGACAAGGATGAAAGTTATAGTGATGAATCGCGATCGCGGAGCAACATTAATCTGAACGAGCCCAATATTATTGTCGGGCTCCACGAAATGAAAAATCAGGTATTCCAACACCTCCGCGAAGAGCCGAACAACTTGAGAGTCATTGCATTGTGTGGACTTGGGGGAGTCGGAAAGACTACTCTTGCAAAAGAAGTCTTCAACGACCCACGGACTGCGTATGATTTTGTTTTAACAATCTGGATCAATGTATCCTCCAAGATGAAAACTAAAGACGTACTGCGTTCCATGTTTTACCAGTTGCATCGGAGAAATAAATATGCCACAAGCACGGATTCTGACTGTGCTGATAAAGTTAGAGATTCTCTTAGAAAATGTGGAAGTTACCTGATTGTTCTAGATGATGTATGTTCGGCTCAGGTTTTGGATGATCTGTACCATTTCTTACCAGATAACCAGAAATATTGCAGAATATTGTTTACCACTCGGAAGAGACAAGTAGCTGAATATCATCATCCAAAGCCAATAATCTACGAAGTACGTCCACTGAAGGAAGCAGACGCATTGGAATTATTTATGAAGAACATGTACACATGGGAATGCAACAGTCCACCAGGTACATTTCACTGCTATCTTAAATATTTATCAACCCCACGTAAGTCGAGTATATAAGTTATCACTATTTATTTTCTTTTTTCTTTTCTCCATTTTGGTTAAAAACGAAAATATCTTAATTAGTTGGCCATCGGTGTTAAATTTTCTTTTCCAATAGTCATGTAGTGTAAAACATCCTTAATCTTAATTATATTAACTAGGGGAGAGAATTGGCTTCTATTTATATAGCCAATCACAAATCAAATATTTAGTTAATAGGTCTTACTTATTTCACCATAATCAAAACAGAATCTTTATTACACATATCAAATCTGGATCGCTTATATTTTATTTACAACTTAATCAAGCTACTATCATTTCAGGCTATAAATCAATTAGTGACGCAAGCCTAAATTCCAACAAGGAAAAGATAGCGAGGGAATTGGTAAAACACTGTGATGGGTTACCGGTGGCCATTGTCGAGCTCGCTCGAAAGTTGCCAATAGAGTTAGACATCAGGAACGAACCACTGCTTCGGGTTCTACATTCTGTAAATCAAATAGTAACAGAACTGTTATCTCCAAGCTTTGACGAGTTGCCAGATCACCTCAAACTATGTTTTCTTTACTTGGGTACTTGCCCAGAAGATTTAACGATTGATGTGGACAAGTTGTATCACTTCTGGATAGTTGAAGGCATAGTAAAGCAGCAAGATATTAGAATTGGAGAAACATTGTTAAATGTTGCAGAGCGATATCTAACTGAACTAGAAGGAAGGTATATGGTAGAGGTGGAAGAAGAGAAAGCTCCAAGGATTATAAGGAAAAAATCTTGCCGCGTTCATAGAATGATGCGACAACTGAGCATATTAGAGGGTAATCAGATAGATTTCTCCCAAATTATTGATTTTCGGAGAGATTCAAATTCTTCTTTATCATCTTCAACAAATAAACCCCGAAGCTTGTTTGTTTGTCTGGAAAGGCCAGAAGATATTTCCAGCATTCTAAACAACAAAGAGCTCACAAAGCACCTTCGTATCCTTCAATTTCTTGATTCTTACAAGCAACAACGTAGGGAACCCATAGGATTGTTAGGAAAGTTTGAGGATAATGAGCTAAGGCTGCTCAGACTTCTTGATTTTGATGGGGTAGACTTTAGGCAGAAGGACTTTCAAGTTGAAGGGATGTCTAACATGAACAGCAAATTACTTGAAGGAATAGCAAATTTAGTCAATCTGAGGTATCTTAGTTTCAAGGGATGCTTTATGGAAAAGTTACCATTGACTATAAAAAATTTGTCGTATTTGCAAATACTTGACTTGCGAGTGGATGATTTGATTACTGAGATGACTCTGCCAAATGTGCTGTGGAAGATGAAAAAAATGAAACATCTATATCTTCCATGGACATTTCGAACATACGGTGGAGATAAATTGCGGCTGGATGGCTTGACAGAGCTTGAGACCCTGGAGAATTTCTTCACAAGTGTGTGCGATGTTAGTGATCTGCACACATTGTCCAAACTTCATAACCTAGCTGTAAAGATTGACGGTAATCTCCCTGACTTACAGTTCATCACCGAACATGTGATACAACCTTCAAACAAACAGATCCAGTTGTCTATTGATCTCAGAAACTTTGACTGCTATGTACAGAAGAGACATTCTCTTCTCATAGAAGTATTGCAATCTCAGGCTGTTCGAATCTTTTGCATCGAGGGCCACATTCGTGAGCTGCCGTCGAATTACAATATCTCCCCAAGTTTGACCAAGATAGTCCTAAGTGGTTCTGAACTTGAGAAAGATCCCCTGACAACATTAGCTACGCTTCCCAATCTACAGATTCTCGTCCTAAACAATAACGCTTTTGTTGGGATGGATATGATCACTCCTTCTTTAGGTTTCCCTGAACTCAAACATTTAGAGCTCTTGAATTTGCAGTTTTTGGAAAAGTGGATGGTGGCAAACAATTCTATGCCAAAGCTCTGCAACACAAAAGTTGGAAATTGCATGAAACTGTCAAAGCTTGATGGTTTCGAATTCCTTACTGCTCTTAAAGAGTTGGAGATTAATGGAGACTTGTCTAAACCATTTGAAGACTGGCTGCGCTACACATATGGAAGACAACAGAAGAACGTGAAGATCACTTTTTCGACAGTGCATGGTGAGCCATCTTACATCCCTGAACGGAAGTTGGATTTGGCACGAGCAGGTAATATTTATGGAAAGTGATACTAATGTTTTCTTCAGTTATTTCTTGCATAATTACACTAATCCTAATAGAACAAGACATCTGTTAAAAAATAAAATAAGTAATTCCTCTTTAAACCATTTAAATTCTGTGAAGATGCAACATACAATATAAATTGATAATAGGAGGAGCAAAGTCTTGTATTGGGATCTTAATACTATCAGCAATTCGAAACAGTACTTTCATGTTTAATTTGCTTCGAGAAAATGAACTAATCGCAGACATGAAAAGGCGCATTGGAAACATTATTTTATATAAATTTGTCCCTTAGGGCGCATTGAAAACATTATTTTATATATAAATTTTCCTCAACAGTTTAAACTTTTAGATTAGAAAACTGTACTCTTTAAGAGCGTTAATTGCAAATTTTTTTGTTGCGACTCAGAAAAATCAGTTATCAGGTTTGTTATGTGTTATTCTCTACATCTCTTCCATTTAAAAATAAACATAAGAACGATACATGATCCTTGAACAATTGTTTCTTGTGCACAGACATAACCGGATCACAAGAGGAACCCTCCTCCTCAGAGCCATCTTACATCCCTGAACCGGAGTTGGATTCGGCACGATCAGGTAATGCATCTAGTTAGTGATTAATGTTTTTTTCAGTTATTTTAGTGCCATTACACCTATCCTAATAGAACAAGATGTTTGTTGTAAGACATTTTAAAGAAAAAGAAAAAGAAAGAGTAAATGAAGGTGATCCCAATTTATGTAATGTAAATAAGTACTGTATTCTGCGGCATACAACTTAAGTTGATGCTGTTCAAATCTCATTGCGACCAATCAACACAATATTTTCATATTTTGGTTCCGAAACAAGATTTAAGCTCACATGAACGAGCGAATTAGAAACGTTATCTTATACTCCCTATAAGTTCGTCCCCCAACTTCTAAAACTTTTAGATTAGACGACTTGTATAATCAGGGGCAGACGCACGTTAAGTCGAAGCGGTGTCATCCGACACCACTTCGTCAGAAATTTTTACTAAATGCACATATAAACTGTGTTCCATAAAACAGATATATAAATAAAATGACACAATTTGACAAATAATATTACTTGGTTTGGTGGGCAAGGCATCCGTTTTTACGAGAAGGGTGAGCGATCAAAACGCACTCCTTCAATTTTTGCACATTTTTAAAGCAACTTTAATTTAAAATTTAGATTCTGTAGGGATCGAACTGTCCTCTAAGCTAAAGACATTGGTTAAACCAATACATTAAATTCATTAGACATTAATCAAAAGTGATAAAATTTTAACAAATATAACATGCATCTATTGTAGTATAACTTAAACGGATTTAGAACTATAATTTTGGGAAAAAAAACTTACTCTTCTTTCTCTATTATTTACAATTTCTGAGTGGGCAGATTTACTACTTTTACTCTTTTCACTTTTTATTATTCATGTCATTACAGTATTTATTTTTTTAATGATGACACCTCTTACAAAAGATTCTGCGTGCGCCTGTGTGTATAATTCAACACAGCTGTTGTTATGTCATATGTGTTCTCTGCATTTAAACTTAAAGATAAGACTCATAAAACATGATTCTTGAACAATTTCTCCTCGTGCACAGAGATAACCAGATCACAAGACGAGCCCTCCTCCTCTGGTGTGTATAAAGCTTGACATCGCTTGTTGCTGTTAAGGGGGGAAATGATGCAAAGCCATAGATTGCTACTCTAGAAATAAATATGGCAGAGTTTGCTAAACTTGTGGCGCCCGTGTAGAGATGTTTCTTTCATGTGTGCAAGTTCCTTTTGCTGCTTAGAGGTTGGCAGAGAGTTGAAGTTGTTGCTTGCTCTATCGCTTTAATTTTCATGTCACATGCGAGAAAATGTTTCTGTCGCTTATTGTGTCGTTTGTTTGAAGGTAGTGTCTTGTTCGTGCATTAATGTTGTCTGTGTGTTCAAAAATTTTGACAGAATACTGGATTGAGTTCACCCTTTTTTTCTTTTAATGATTAGTAATATTTTTTTTTTTTTCTAAAGTTCAATGGTTTCCCTAACCATGGTCGATGAGTATCACTTTTTGACAATTTTTTTAAAAGCTTTGTTTACATTAGATTAGATATTTCATCTTTAACATATATAATGAAAGTACCAAAAATATAAAAATTAAGACAAATGGAAGTTATTTAATGCCGTTTGGTGAATATGTGATTGAAGTTTGCATCAACCTCTTTATGGATTGAATCAATTTCCCAGAACATTTTTTCACTTATTTCATCACTATATTGTGCTCCAAAGAGATGTTTCTAAGAGTTGATATCATAGCCTTATTTAGTCAATAAAAATAGAAGAATTTCACTTTAAAATCCCTACCTTAAATGTGTCAAAGTTGAAGTTATCTTATCAACGGGAGCACGCAGAAATGTTCAGCATCAGTTGTATCTACTAGCTTAGGAGCAATCATAGATATAAGTGAAGAAAAAGGAAGGCCTACTTCTCTAAACCTCAAACTTGGAAAAGGAAAAAACAAGAACTTCACTAAATTATATATTGGTATACATTATATCTAAAAATATGGTCTATTGTTGGCCTTTAATTGTTTTTTCTTTACCATGGCCGGAGCTCCTCAAAGCTCAAGGCTCATCTCTTTTTCCTTGTTTTTCTGGATGCAATCAGCAAGAAGTTTGTATATGGTTAAAATCGGGCCAACCCGATTTTACTGATTAACCGAGATCGGGGTGATGAACCGAAGGTCGGCCCCGTAATAGATCAGACCGAGGTATGAGGGTAAGATACAAATTCGAGATTCGAGGTACCTGTCGAGATCGATACCTGTAGTGATCGAAACCAAACGAGATAGACATCGAACAAGACCGAATATAGCATAATAACAGAAAAGCGAGATATCCGTGACTGGTCGAAGATCATGGCGGAATCTCGGAACGGATCAAATCAAGAAAAGTTAATTAGCTAATCATGTTATTTCCTTATGTAATTAGAATTCTACCATAAGTAGAATTCCTCTACTATATAAAGTGGAGTTCTAATCATTTGTAGCACACATTATTTTCACATATCATAGCAATATAACACTCTTTCTTGCTTATACTCTCTTGTTCATCAACTTGCTTTATACTTTATTATTTTGGTATCAGTCAGTTCGAGGGCATTCTAGCTCGAGGGCTGAATTGTATTTCAACACTGGTTTGCTTTACTTTATTGTTAATTTCTGTTGTTAATCTTCATATTATGAATTGGTATTAGGTGAAATCAAGTGTCCTTAAAATCACTAACAAATTTAATTGTTATCCGATTTTTAGGGTAAACAGTTGGCGCCCACCGTGGGGCTAAGGATAATAGTGGTTGCTTAATATTGATTCCGATAACACACACTGCTTTACGCTTGTTCTCGTACGTGTTTCTGATTTCAGGATCAACATGTCGTACTCACAAGCAGTAACTACACATGCCGACAACGACCTTAGTTTCCATGGGGAAAACGAAGTACCTCAGGTTGGCATCGAGGGAGTACCAACTGCAGACCCCGTCGACGTCAGCTCCCTTGTCGACCTAAATGCCAATTTGGGTGTCGATCCCGAAAACACTGTCCGTAGAGAAGCTCGAACATCCGGTCAAGATGCATAGGGCGGCGAAGACGGTGGAGTTAGTCTTCGATTGATATTTGAAATGCTGCAAGCTCAACAAGTTGCCATAGCGCAACTCCAAAACCAGAACCAGGCTCCAAGTAGAACTGAACCCGAGCCCTCACTTGAAGTTGTTCATAGGGCCGAACCAGTACCAGAGAGATCGAACGCCAACGAATCAGGGACTGACCCCGCCATTATGAAAATGATCGAGGAGCTCACAAAGCGAATCGAATCAGGAGAAAAGAAGATCAAGGCTAATGATAAAAAGGTAGAAACATACAACTCCCGAGTTGACCAAATAACGGGGGCACCACCGATACTAAAGGCTTTGGATTTGAAGAAGTTCATGCAGAAGCCTTCCCCCCAAGTGTGGCTCCTAAGCCCATCTCGAAAAAATTCCGCATGCCAGAAATTCCCAAGTATAATGGGACCATCGACCCTAATGAGCATGTGACTTCTTATTCATGCACAATAAAGGGAAATGACTTAGAGGATGAAAAAAATTGAATTCGTTCTGCTAAAGAAGTTTGGAGAAACTTTATCGAAGGGGGCGATGATATGGTACCACAATTTTCCACCCAATTCCATCGATTCATTCGCCATGCTTACAAATTCTTTCGTCAAGGCTCACGTCGGAGCAATAAAGGTCGCGACTAGGAAGTCAAACCTCTTCAAAGTGAAACAAAAGGACAACAAAATGTTAAGAGAATTCGTATCTCAGTTCCAGATGGAACTCATGGACCTACCCCCGGTGACTAATGATTGGGCTGTCCAAGATTTTACTCAAGGTTTGAACGAGCGAAGTTCGGTAACATCACAGCAGCTAAAGAAAAATTTAATTGAGTAGCCATCCGTGACCTAGGCCGATGTGCATAATCAACACCAATCAAAGATCAAGGTCGAGGACGATCAGTTAAGGACCCCTTCCGGTTCCGTTCATCCAAACAGACCCGTCTGCATAATTCAAAGGGACATCGATAGAGAACCCCGATCGAACAGAGATCAGTATTAACCATATGGTATTGATCGCAAAAACAGCAGTCCAGGGCATAAACCCATCCGAAATGATCGAAGGAATGACCAAGGACAGAGCTCCCGAGGGCTCATGAGTAATAGTGGCTTCGATAAATATGTCGAGCCCTCAGAAGCACCACGACTATCAGAATACAACTTCAGCATCGGCACATCATGTATTCTATCGGCCATTGGGCGAATCAAGGATACTAGATGTCCTATACCCCTACAGACCGATCCGGAACAAAGGAACCCTAATAAAGTATGCAAATACCATGGTACTCATGGTCATAGAACCGAAGACTGCAGACAGCTAAGGGAGGAGGTAGCCCGTCTTTTCAACGATGGTCACCTTCGAGAATCCTTGAGCGACCGAGCTAAAAATCACTTCAGAGACAGGGACGCAAACAGGAAGAACGAGCAGGAAGAACCACATCATGTGATTCACATGATCGTTGGTAGGGTCGATATTCCATAAGGGCCCATATTCAAACGCACCAAGGTGTCGATCACCAGGAAAAAGTGGACTCGAGACTACGTGCTAGAAGGGACCTTGTCCTTCAATGACAAGGAAGCAGAGGGGATATCACAACCCCACAATGATGCATTTTTAATATCTATCCTTATGAATAAAATTCAGGTTAAATATATTTTGATTGATCTAGGAAGCTCCACCAATATTATTCGATTGAGGGTCATGGAACAACTCAGACTACAGGATCAGATTGTGCCTGCAACTTGGGTTCTTAATGGCTTCAACATGGCAAGTGAAACTACCAAAGGTGAAATCATCTTGCCAGTCAACGTAGCCGGGACCATTCAAGAAACAAAGTTCCATGTGATCGAGGGCGATATGAGATACACCTGCTCGGGAGACCTTGGATTCATAACATGAGGGCCGTTCCTTCAACCCTTCACCAAGTTCTGAAATTCCCAACACCGGATGGAGTACAACCGGTGTATAGGGAACAACATGATGCCAAAGATATGTTCTCGGTCGATGAAGTAATACCGGTATCGGTGCTTTCATCAACAAAGGGATCAGAGTCAAAAGAAAAGAAGGAGGCCAAATAGCAACCACAGGTACCAGCCTCGACCCGATCGGAGGAACAAGGGGCGGACGAGGATGACGAACATTGGATCCCCCGATCCTTCATAATCCCCAATGACCCAGACGCCACAAAATCAATGGTCGAGGAGCTAGAGCAAGTCATACTAATCGAGTACCTTCCCGAGGGAAAGGTATACCTGGGCACGGGGTTAACCCCTGAGCTCAGGGAAAAACTCATTAAATTCCTTATAGATAATATGGATTGCTTTGCTTAGTACCACTTTGATATGAAAGGGATCCCACCGGAGATCGCTACCCATCGATTGAGCTTGAACCCGAAGTTCCGTCTAGTAAAGCAAAAGAGAAGGCCCCGGTTCGAGGTTAAACACGCATTCATCTAGGACGAGTTAACCAAACTTCTCAAAATAGGGTCCATTCGGGAAGTAAAATATCCCGAGTGGTTAGCAAACGTAGTTGTAGTCCCTAAAAAGGGCAATAAACTTAGGATGTGCGTAGACTATAAAGATCTAAACAAAGCATGCCCTAAGGAATCTTTTCCTTTGCCGAATATCGATCGTATGATCGATGCCACGGCCGGCCATGAGATTCTCAATTTTCTCAATGCTTACTCTGGGTACAACCAAATATAGATGAACCCGGAGGACCAAGAAAAGACTTCATTTATCACTAAGTACGACACCTATTGTTATAATGTAATGCCGTTGGACTAAAAAATGCTGGTGCAACTTACCAGCCTAGTAAATCGAATTTTTGAAGAGTAAATGGAAGTTATATTGATGACATGCTAGTTAAGTCCCTGCGTGCAGAGGACCATTTGAAATATTTGTAGGAGACCTTCGACATACTAAGAAAGTACAACATGAAGGTCAACCCGGAGAAGTACGCATTCGGGGTCGGCTCGGGGAAGTTCCTCGGCTTCATGGTATCAAATGGGGGCATCGAGATCAACCCCGTTAAAATCAAGGCCATCGAAGATATCACAACTGTGGATAATGTTAAGGTCGTACAAAGGTTAACATGGCGCATAGCCACCCCAGGCCGATTCATTTTGAGGTCCTCAGATAGAAGTCACCGGTTCTTCTCACTGCTTAAGAAGAAGAGCAATTTTACATGGACCCCAGAATGGCAAAAATCCTAGGAAGAATTAAAACGGTACCTATCGATCCCGCCCTTACTTCACACTCTGTAAGCGGATGAGCAACTCTACTTATACTTAGCAGTCTCAGAAATCGCGGTAAGTGGTGTCGTAGTTCGAGAAGAGCAAGGTATGCAATTTCCTATCTACTATGTTAGTCGAACCTTAGGTGAGGCTGAGACCCGATACCCACACTTAGAAAAATTAGCGCTTACTTTAATAAGCGCCTCTAGGAAATTAAAACCATATTTTCGATGTCACCGTATTTGTGTAGTGACTACCTATCCCCTTCACAATATTTTGCATAAGCCCGAACTATCGGGTCGATTGGCCAAATGGGCCGTCAAAATTAGTGGGTATGATATCGAGTATCAACCCCGAACGGCCGTTAAATCTCAATTTTTTACAGACTTTGTGGCTGACTTCACGCCAGACCTCGTACCCGAGGTCAAAAAGGAATTATTAGTAAAGTCGGGTACATATTCAGGGATATGGAACCTTTTCACTGATAGCGCTTCGAATGTGAAAGGGTTTGGGCTGGGTATCGTCTTGAAGCCGCCCACGAGAAATACAATTAGACAATCTATCAAAACTTCAAAATTAACTAACAATGGGGCCAAGTATGAGGCCATGATTGCAGGTCTCGAGCTAGCTAAAAGTTTGGGAGCAGTGGTCATCGAGGCCAAATGTGACTCCCTACTTGTGGTAAACCAAGTCAACAGAACTTTCGAGGCCAAATTTGCCCGCAGATTGTGTGATTCTCGACTACGAAGTTGACTATGAGGTGCCTATAATATTAGGGAGACCTTTCCTAGCAACAGGGAAGACATTGGTGGATGTGGAAGCAGGGGAGCTCACCTTCCGGGTGGGAGATGAAAAAGTTGTATTTCACGTGTGCAAATCAATGAGGCAATCTAATAGCAACGAAGTTTGCTCTTTTGTGGATCTTGTAACGGAGGTGATAGTTGATGACACGAGTGCCGTGATCAATGTGGAAGACCTTTTGGAAGTTGTGTTGTTAAACCATGAGGATGATGAAAAAGTCTTGGTTGAATGTGCGAATGCCTTGCAAGGAATGGGATCCTACTCATATGGGCCCCGTAAACTTTCCTTGGACTTAGAGAACCGGAAGGCTCCACCAACAAAGCCCTCGATCGAGGAGCCACCAACATTGGATTTGAAGCCTTTACCTTCGGACCTCATGTATGAATTCTTAGGTCCTTCTTCTACATTACCTGTTATTATTTCTTCTTGCTTAACTAACGTGCAGGTAAACTCCACCCTTGTGGTGCTTCAAAGAAGGAAAAAGGAAATTGGATGTACTTTGGCTGACATTCAGGGTATAGCCCCGCCTTTTGCATGCACATAATTATACTAGAAGATGATGCCAAACCCTCCATGGAACATCAAAGGAGGTTGAACGAGGCTATGCAAGAGGTCGTCAAGAAGGAAATTATCAAGTGGCTTGATGCATGGGTTGTGTACCCTATTCGGATAGTTCATGGACTTCACCGGTACAATGTGTGCTTAAGAAGGGGGGTATGACTGTGGTCACAAATGAGAAAAATGAGTTGATCCCTACTAGGACTGTGACCGGATGGAGGGTATGTATGGACTACAGAAAGCTGAACAAAGTGACCCCAAAAGACCACTTTCCATTGCCCTTTATTGACCAAATATTGGATAGACTTGCCGGGCGTGCCTACTATTGCTTTTTGGATGGGTACTCAGGGTACAACCGGATTCTCATTGCACCGGAAGACCAAGAGAAAACCACCTCCACATGTCTGTATGGCACATTTGCATTCTCACAGATGCCATTTGGTTTGTGTAATGCACCGACTACCATTCAACGGTGTATGATGACAATATTTACGAATATGGTAGAGGACTTCCTCGAAGTGTTAATGGATGACTTTAGTGTTGTGGGGGAATCCTTTGAAGAATGCTTGGATAATCTTGACAAAGTGTTGGCCCGATTTTAAGAGACCAACCTACTGCTTAATTGGGAAAAATGCCACTTTATGGTCGAGGAGGGCATTGTCCTCGGCCATAAGATCTCAAAGAACGGTATTGAAGTGGACAAAGTGAAGATTGAAGTGATTTCAAAACTCCCTCCTCCTACTTCCGTCAAGGGAGTTAGTAGCTTTCTTGGGCACGCGGGGTCCTACCGAAGGTTCATCAAAGATTTCTCAAAAGTGGTGAATCCCTTATGCAAGTTGTTGGAAAAGGATGAAAAGTTTGTGTTCAATGATGATTGCATGAAAGATTTTTAGCTTCTCAAGTATAAATTGAAAACCACTCCCATAATTACCGCACCCAATTGGAGCTTACCAAAAAGGACTCTAAGGCTAGGTTGATGAGATGGGTTCATCTGCTTCAAGAGTTTGACCTTGAAATTATTGATCGAAAAGGGAGTGAGAATAAAGTGGCGGACCACTTGTCCCGCTTAGAAGAGGAGGGGAGGCCCCATGATGGCCTCGAAACTAATGATTCGTTTCCGGATGAACAACTCATCTCCGTGTCTTTGAATGGTATCCCTTGGTTTGCCGATGTGGCTAACTTTCTTCCATTGTCCCGAGTGAGCTCTCTTCTAACCAAAGGAAGAAACTTAAATGGGACAACTTGGATTATTATTGGGACGAGCCATATTTGTTCAAAATTTGCAATGATGGTGTGATCCGGAGATGTGTTCCGGAAGAGGAGCAAATGAGTATTCTTGATGCTTGCCATTCCTCGCTCTACATTGGTTATCATGGTGGGGCAAGAACTGCTTCAAAGGTTATTAACTATGGATTTCCTTGGCCTACCCTATATAAATATGCTAGTGAGATTGTTAAGACGTGTGATGAGTGACAAAGAGTTGGTGGAATTTTCAAGAAGGATGAAATGCCTTTTACCACTATTCTTGAGATTGATATTTTTGACGTGTGGGGCATCGACTTCATGGGGTCATTTGTGAGTTAATGTGGTAAAACTTACATTCTGGTTGTTGTTATTATGTTTCCAAGTGGGTTGAAGCTGTGGTTTTTCCCAACAACAAGGAAAGAAGTGTGGTGGCGTTCTTAAAGAAAATTATCTTCACCAGGTTTGGCACCCCAAGGGAGATCATCAATGATGGGGGTTCTCATTTTTGCAATAAGGCTTTCGATACTTTACTTTCTATGTATGGTGTCAATCATTAGGTGTAAACCCCTTATCACCCCCAGGCTAGTGGACAAGTTGAGGTCTCCAAAAGGGATATAAAGAGCATATTATCAAAAACTGTCAATGCAAACCAGACAGATTGGTCAGGGAAACTTGACAATGCTTTGTGGGCTTATAGAACTGCGTACAACACTCCAATCGGTATATTTCCATATAGGTTGATATTTGGGAAATCATGCCACCTTTCGGTTGAGCTAGAGCACAAGTCCATGTGGGCGCTGAAGAAGTTAAACCTTGAATGGTATATCGCTGCAAATCTCCGGATAGAGCAACTAAATGAACTTGATGAGTTCCGGTTTCATGCATATTCTCGCTCGTCCTTGTATAAGTACAAGATGAAGTACTTACATGACAAATATGCTCGAAGCAAGGAATTCAAGGAGGGTGACTTGGTTCTTCTATTTAACTCTCGGTTACGACTGTTTTCGGGAAAACTCAAGTCAAAATGGAGTGGCCCTTTTGAAGTGGTACATATAACTCCATTTAGTGCTCTTGATTTGAAAAAAAAGAAGGTGAAATCTTCAGAGTTAATGGGCACCAAGTGAAGCACTACCTTGGCAAGTTTGATGACAGCCACGTGGTGGCCTTGATCAATTTCCAATGATGATGGTAACATGCGTCGTGCCGCGACGTTAAATCAGGCGCTTTTTGGGAGGCAACCCATATGTTTTTCTTTGTTTTTTGATTTTCTTCTTAGATTAGGCATTGTTTTGGACTAACTAGTTGTGAAGTTTGTGTAGGAATTAGTTGTGCAGTGTAGGACTTTGGCTGGAAAAATATGCCTAAGTATGGGGAAGTTTGCGGACCGCGCTCAAAATTTCAGCGTCATCATTTCGCGGGGGCACAAATTGTCAGTAGACGCGGACTTGAAAAGACCAGAATATCAACTCTCTGAAGTTGTATTCGCGTCCGCGTTCAAAATTTCGCAGACCGTGTTAGCTTTCGCGGCCGCGTCCAGTTTTCCACTGACCATGCTCTGGAACTTGAAGCAGCCCTTCATAGAGGTAAAAAGCGTGGACCGCGGTAGAATTCCGCAGACCGCCCACAGGTAAGGCGACGTGTCCCCATTATTTTGGTATAAATAGAAAGTCCTTAGGGATTTTACACTTTTCGAACCTTGAACTTTCACAACATCAGAGCACTATTCATCTTCCTCCTCTTTGATTTCACTTTCATTCCACATCAATCAAGAGTCCATTTCCCACTAAATTTCACAACTGGTATGCTTAAATCTTTGCATTAATTTTATCTCTTTCTTTTCTTTTCTTTTAGTTTTACTTTTTTTTTAGTTAGGGTTTACTACATGCCCAATCTCAAAATCATGCTTAATCTATGATTAAAATCATGTGGGGTGAGGTTTACATGCCTAATGGGGGATAGGGTTATTAACTATGTATGTTAATTGCAATAATTTTTGCACATAGTGAAAACCCTAGGTTTGAAATGTTCCTCAGTGCACGTTGTGTTTGAACTCCGCGGTCCGTGTTCCTTTTTACGCGGTCCGCGTTCATGATTTTGTAAGAGTTGAGTATGGTTATAATTTCGCGAACGCGGTAATCTTTTCGCGGTCAGCGTTTGAACTTCCGCAGCCATGTCCAAAATTTTGCGGTCTGCGTTCATGAGCTTCAGAGAGTTTGTCAATCAATTTTGCGGCCGCGTTCACTTTACGTGATCCGCGCTTGGTCTTTCGGTGTCGCGTCCAAAATTTCGCGGTCTGTGAAAGACCATGATCAGAGAGTTGGTAGTTTGAGTCCAACCTCTCCGCGATCGCGCCCATTTTTACGCGGTCCGTGATGGCCATTCCGCGTCCGCGCCCATTTTTTCACTGTCCACGGACCCCTATTTTGAGAAGCACTGTGCTCATCTCATCTGCACTTCTTTAAGGATTCATTGAACCATAATACTAATAATCTTTCACTGATTGTGTGTTGCAAATAATGGTGCACTCTCGTGGTGGCTTCAACAAATCAAAAGGGAGGGGATAATCCTCCCGAGACCGAGGAAAAGGGAAGTAGACTGCACCCTTAGAACCTCAGAAGACTATTAGCAAAAAGGCCCACCCGTGAGACCTCGGGCTGACTCCTCAGACACTAGTGAATATCTCCCTTCCTGGGAGATTTCCGAGGGAGGCTCTACACAACAACCTTAGGCTCAATCTCAACCTTTCCGCCTCATCAATCAACCCACCTCCTCATCTGAGTCGTCTGATGGCTCAAATGGAGATAGTATGACTTCAGCACCATCTGCACCACCTGTTGCAACTCCGGCCTCAACAACAACTGCTCCTATCAATCTAGATGAAGAAGATGTCCCGGATGACGGGAGAGGAGGTGATACCCAGGTGTGTTGGGGGGGGATTGATTATATCAAGGAAACCGACAGTGTGGCAAGATAGGTTCGTGAGTGAGAAGGCCTACCACAAATTTTGGGAATGGTGGACACAAAGGTCGCTCACCCTTGAGCGACATTTCATAAAAAGAGACCTTCTCCTTCACCACCCGGATGTGAAGAGACAATTTGATGAAAGAGTGGGATGGAAATTCTTCACTAGCAATTTGTCGGAAGCAAATGAGTACCTAGTCAAGGAATTCTACACAAATATTTCCCACATCAAAAAGGGCACCTATGTGACTAAGGTACGAAATAAGAAAATCCGGTTCGATGGAAAAACTTTGAATACATATGCGGGGTTTGATGATGTAGACATTTCTCTATACATACAGAAGTTGACATTAGATGAAGCAGCTTGTCCATGGGTAGTAGATATGATAGCCATCCCAGGGAAAACACCGGCCTGGATTACACCAGGAGTCTCAACTGCCAGAAACACCTTTCGCTTTGAAGCCAAAAGGTGGTGCACCTTCATCTGCAGCCGCCTTGATCCGTGCCAGCATGACAGTGACATTCCACTCTCCCAGACGATCCTTATTGTGTCCATCATGGTGGGGTACCCAATAAATGTGGGGAACCTCATGGCCCGGAACATATGCAAAGCAACCGTGAAGGAAGAAAAGTCCTACCCTTACCCCAATTTCATCACTATTTACCTAGAGGACCAGGGGGTTGAGGGAAGACACTTTATCATGAAGATGAAGCCGAAAGGCCCTTCTCTTGGTATAACCTTCAGGGAGAAGACAACCCGAAGACCAAAGGCAAAGCCACTACCTCCACTGGCCAGTCTGAAGAGCCAAAGATAGTGTCCACTGGGTCTGAGCCTTCCACAACGGAGGGTTCTTCAGCTGCTATGCCACCTCCCTCATCCGGGACATCTGTCACAACCCCATTATCTATGCCATCCTCGCCCACTTACCCTCAGACTGCACTACGGGTTAATCAGACTTTATCTAGCATCAGCAACTGGATGTAGGTAGCTACATCAAAGATGTCTGTCTTAACCAGTGCAGTCGCAGCACAGGCAGACCCATCACAACTTCAGTTATCGCCATCAGTGGAGGATTCATTGAAGCAGCTCTTGGATAACCAAAAGAAGATCTTTGAGACATTGGATACTCATGGCAAGGCAATCAAGAAGCTGGGAAATCAGGCCAGGAAGAGGAGAAAGACTCAGGCCTCAAAGGAGTTGGTGGAGAAGCTGAAGAAGGAGGTGGAGAAGTTCACTTCTGCCGGCGACATCCCACTGTACCTGCTTATGGAGGAGACTGCCCCTGCAGCATAGACTACATAGGCATCAGAGCAGGGGGCTGATAGACAGCCGGTCAAAGGATTTGTGGTGCCCAGTCAGAGGACCTGGAGATACAGTTGGAGGACCCAGGGGGAGTTGATGATCCTATGCAGTCCGAGGTCCCTACTAGTGATCCTGACCCCATGCAGACATATACCACATAGGGAGTTTCTATTACTCTCTATCCTTTCCCTAATCTTATTTTTTCTTTTAGCATTGAGGACAATGCTATCTTTTATTTGGGGGGGGGGGGGGGGGGGGAATTTTTTTTTTTTTNCGCCCTGAACCTGGGAGTGAGACCGGCACCCGGTGACTCATCTATCCTTGCGTACCAACTTGCGACTAAGGATCTGAACATGTGATGTCATACTTTGGCCATGGGCCACATTGCAAAACAACTGCGAATACTGACTAAATATCAGTATAAAGCTGGGCCCACAAGGCCCTCATAACTAGTACAGCTGGCAAACCAACCAAATATATATAAAAGGCCTACCAGCCCAACATACTGCACTAACTGACAGGATTTGTCTACAAGCCTCTACTGGTGGATATACTGTGGTCGGAACAACTTTCTGACCTACTCATAACATATATAGATATACACACAAGATGTACATAAATTTCTAGACCCGGAAAATCCAAAAGGCATGAAGCTTACCGATCAAGTTGAACTCGGGAAACACTTAATGAGGAGGTCTACCCGTCTGTCTGTCTGAACCTGCACGCATGAAATGCAGCACCCCCAGAAAAGGGACGTCAGTACAAAATAATGTACTGAATATGTAAGGCAATATACTAAAAGCTGAAACTGAACTGATAATATAATAAGTGAAAGAAACTGGAAGTCAAAGATAATCTGTAGATATGCTTACCTGCTGATACTGACTCAACTCTCTCAATATAGTAAGTAAAATAGCTGTCCGACCCTATAAGGCTGGGTATATATATATAACTGCTCCGCCGTAGTAGGATCGCTCATAGGAACTCGACCATACTAGGCTCTATATCTTGACCAATTGGGCTCGCTCATAGGCACTCGGCTACATTAGGCTCGGTATGTATCTTACTATCTGATTAGAGGTTACCCAATAGGGGCCTGCCATCGATTATAGCTCGATGGTAATGAAAATACTGTAATACTATACATATATAAACTCTCTGTTCTCTTAACTAGAAGAAGGAAATATTCAATTGAATATGAAGTCCCGATAAGGAGAATATTGTAACTTACAAAACTAGAAAAATATACGTAAATTTAGGGATATGAATTTTTCTTTATGCCTCGTTATCAAACGCATGTAATTACGTGATCATGCCAAAATGAAGAAAGGGCTCAGTCTTAACAAACCTGGAGTAGGGAAAACTCCGTATGATGTTCTTGGAAAAGGTTGCACCGTACTCCTTTAGAATCACAAAATTTTACGTTGCTAAAGTTCTAATAATTCTCGTTGGATTTTTTTGTGTAGGAACTGGTTGGAGAGTTACATTGCTAATGTAGTGTTTAGAAATGAATCATATGAAATCATGTTGTAATGTTAGAAATGAAGAAATCACGTTTTTTTTGTGGGAACTTTGTAGGAATTTTGTAAGAATCATGGTGCTAACCTTTCAAAAGTTCAAGTCTGATTGCATTGAAAAATTTAGAAGGAAAGCGTCTTAGGAAAATATTTGTATTTAAAATCATAGAATGAAATGTCTTTGTACTTGACACATTTCTTGCCACCTAACCAAAGATAACTAATAGTCATTTGGTCAAGAGTTGGCTTTTTGCCACGTGGGGGTGGAGGGAATTTTAGTCTTTATCCACTAATTAAATTAGATAATGTCCCATTACCCGGTAATTAACCAATCACCCGCATAATTGATTTTAGTACACTTTATACACCTTACTATCATTGACATATGGTACCTTGTATGGCACTAGTCCATGAATACCAGGTATTTTAGTTGGACCGTATTTTATCCCAAAATGTCAAATTTTGACGAAATTCATTTCCTTCAGTTCTCTTACCCTCTCACCTTCACGAATTTATTTATCACTTGTTTGAAGTAGCGTAATACTTATATCTGGAAATAATCTCATTCCCCAGCTTACGTCAATTAACTTATGACGAAACTTTAACGTACGAAAATGCGGAATGTAACATCTCATTTCCGAGCTTTCATCAATTTACTTATGGCGTACTTCCACGTACAAAAACATGAGGTGTTACATTATTCCCCCCTTTGGAACATTCGTCCTCGAATATTGATTGATGCACTTATCATTTTCATGACTTATGTCTTCCGAATACTTTAGTACTCTCCTTGCCATCTAGGAAACTGTTCTGTGAATAATTCCAACGGCCATGGCATTCCCCCTTTTAGGCCTCTTTCTCACACCACGACTTATTGTCGGAATCCTTCTAATCTCGTATCTGTTGTTACCTTCTACCATGCAGCCCGTACGACTCTGACCTTGTAAGTGCACCTATACGACTCTTCTCTCATTTTTCCTCCAACTTTTACCCATCTCTAGGCCTCACCTTGTAAACATATATAGAGCTTGACAAGATGTCCCTCTGGGAATCTTTAGGTATATTGAAGTTCTTTTCTCGGTACTTTGTCGAACTTATGAATATTGTTATACCTTATTTCATAGATCTGCTTATCCATTCGTATGAATTTACTGCATCTAGGTAGGTGATACTACACCATAACACTTACTTCGATTTATCGTTACTGAGGTCTGCTACCGAACTTCAGGTTACTTTTGTTAGTTATCTCATATGTATAAATCTAAGTTCTTTTATGCTTCCTCATTACTTGTTCATCTTAAGAATTACGGCCATACCTTGTGACTTTTGTCCATCCACTGTTGATTTACCTTAATGTTGATCTATCATGTACCACTGATAACTTGATCTCTTATGTAACACTGCCGCTAGGGCTTACGTCTCATTGGGGAACATCTAAAGTGATTAGACTGATCCGCCTAGGGGCGATACTATGCTTCTATAACCGTATTTCATAGTATCCTAATGTGATTTACCTTACGTGGGTATTTTAATCTCGTACAATTCATGAAATCCCCTTTTTAAATAATTACTCAATCGAAGGCCCAAATGTCACCCTTTATCTTTCACAATTACACCCTCTTTCTACTACTAGGGCATCATTCCATCTCTTCTAAATGCTATTAGTCTTAGACTCCTTTGAGTTTATTCAGGCTATACTGAGCTTTGTGTAACTTAGAGAAACCATCACTCTTCTTGTTTTCATGGCCTTAATCCTGAGGACTTATCCATTTTTTCCACCTTCTCTCTTGCCTTTTCTTATCCTTCCTCTTGTCTTCCTAAAACCTTGTCATTCTACCATACTTTAACTTGCAACGGATTTCTTTATGCTTTTCTGGAACATCAAGGGAGACATTACATCATCTCAAACTCTTCTTTACTCTTTTAACTAGACCTCTCGATACCTTGAAACCATAGGCTGGAAGATATGCCATTGTTGATGCCACTATCGATACTCAATCCCAGCACTTCTAACCTTCTATCCGAAGTATGGACTATTCCAAACCTTCTGCATCTGAGTGTCTCGTAAATTTTTCACTTTTACCTTACTAACCTTAAAATCTTGCATCACATCTCTATCTCTTTCATGACCTCCCTTTCACATAGGTATAATTCATATTCTCCACTTGAAGCTCTATTATAATTCTTGCACCTCTAGTGTATACACAATCTGGTGAGAGGTTCATACAGACTTCTTATAAGGCTGGAACTCTTTCTACTGGCTTCCTTGTAGAGCCATGATAGAATATGGTTATATTATCTCTCTTGCACCTTTGATATTAAGAGTGATTCTACAATGTTCTTAATCATGATGTCTATAACTTTCTAGGTCCAATAAGTAGACTCCTAATTTACTTAGTTGATGTAACTCTTTAGTTTCCTGTTCCTTTTGATCAGCCTTTATGTAGGCTTAAGCTATCTTCCCATCCCTGGCTCCTGGCATTTAGTAATTACTTTAGCCTTTCATGGACACTATGGAAAACCATGATACAATCTTCTTATGATTCAATAATTTGTCTATGACTTGGACCCAATTCCTTCTTTTAACTTATACCAGAGTCGTCTACGGCTGATCATTAATCAAATAATTTCTTTCCTTCCATTTCAGCTTTCTTCAAACGTAAGCAATTGCTTTTCTTGGTCTTTTTGCCCTCTTGTTGCTTGCATGCTTAGCTTATCTGAGTTCTCATGCATGCCAAAAATTTTGTGCAACTCATATGGTCTCGAATATTACTTTTGGTTTTACTCCCCGCTCATTAGCCATGGTAGGTGCCACTTTCTTTTGGAGTATATACAATTTTGTAGTGAGACTGTTGTTACACAACCATTTCTTTTTTAAATCACTGTGATTTGGTTGAAGCCTTCTTCCTTATTTCCTAAGCTATTCCTTCATTGTAGTACTTAGGGAGGACCCTCTGACTCTTGTAAAGTTGCGAGCTTATTGCATCATATACTCGACGAAATTTTTGATGCCCCTCCTCACCTATAATTATCCGCGGTTACTTACCTCCACACCCTTGTGCTTGTAGGGTTGCTTCTGAACTTGATATTTTGACCATCTTCCCAGTGGCACTCTATTTTATTTCCATGATACTCATATGATTTCTTTAACTACCCCAATTCATATCCTAATATTTCTCAAGGATTCTGATGTCAAATCTGCCAGACTGAACTCCCCATGTTGGGGTTCACTATGTTTATTTTAAATGGTCTGTTGATTTATCTATAACCTCTTGTCTAGCCATAAATAGACTCTTCCCGAATCAACTACTGACTGCTCGTTGGTCCATTCTCATATCAATACTCCGCGTAATCTTTCTTGGGTTATTTCCTTTGTCTTAACTTACATCTTGCACTGGCTCTTTATTTATCAATAACATCCCGGGCCGGAACCCTTACTTCCTCTCCTTGGCATCGTGCTTGCTTAATGTTCTGGAATTGTAGAATATACTTAAGAGATGAATAAGTGCAATCTCATTCCTTTTTCTTTTTACCGCAATCTTCCTTTACCATTCCAAGATTACTAGAACCACTTAATTCTGACTTCATGGCACATCACTCCATATTCCCCTCTTTTGGGAAGTACTAAGAGTTAGTTCTACGACGATCTACCTATAGATGTTTTACCTCTTCAACTTTGGTGTCTTTTTGCATCATCGATGACCCTTAATCGCCTTGCGGTAATCCTTCACTACCAAGGATAAAAAAATTCCTTACTCGCAATGGTGACACTTAGTGTAACTGGCACACACAGTCCCTTAAGCTTAACTTTGCTTATATTGCTTGCTTTAGGGAAGCATCTCCCTGAATGACCATTCTCTGAATTCATCATGGATCTTCTTCTATTGTCGATTTTATTATTTCCGGAATGCAATATGAAATTCTCATGATGCTGATTATTATCAAATTACTCAACTCCTAATTCATGTTTAGTTTATCTTGTTCACCAATCCATACTGATTTCTATTACTCTGGGATGTAACTTTTCCTTCTATTAATCACGTTAGAGTCGCGAACTTATTTCTCGAAATGAGGATGTGACTGTATGGCCTATACTCTTTTGTCGTCTTAAGGCCCATTCTCGTATCTTTCTTCATTTGACTATAGATTTTGTAACACTCTACCGTTGCCATCCATGTATCACATCTCACTCATAATGCTTCATTATCCCTCTTCGTACTTACCTGCTAATATTTCTATCTATCACTTTATTCTGAAAATTCGAAAAAAACATTCTTTTGCTTTTAGATCCCCTTGTTCCATCTATTGGCTCTTCGAATTTCCAAACATTCTTTCTTTATAAGGGACGAGAGCCACACTAAGGTAATATTTACCCCATCCAGGATTCCAGGGCACGTCCTTGTAGTACTCATATCTAGATGTACTATTTTAGAGTGCACCATCTAGGTATCTCACAAGGAGATCCATTAGAATCTTTGTAATATCCTTCGGAAATATCAACTAATGCAAACCATCCATTACTCATCATAAGCAAGATGCAAAATCGAGTTCCTCTAACTCAACACTTCCCCAGCTAAATCTCTTATCGATCATTTTTCTGAATGTAGGCATCGTCTTATTACGAATAAAATAGAAGTTTGGAATATAAGTGAGCTCTACCACACGATCTAGAGTAAGAAGAAAGAGTGAAAGTCTTAAATGCCATGTAACCTCCTGCTTATAAGTGTGGTGCACAACACACCCATAAACAAGACTCTACTAGACACGGCTTGTAGACTCCCTAGGACGGAGCTGCTCTGATACCACTTCTGTCACGCCCCGAACCTGGGAGCGAGACCGGCACTCGATGCCTCATCTATCCTTGCGAACCAACTTGCGGCTAAGGAACTCTGAACGTGTGATGTCATAATTTGGCCATGGGCTACATTTCAAGACAACTACGAATGCTGATTAAATATCAGTATAAAGCTGAGTCGACAAGGCCGTCATAACTATTAGCTGGCAAACCAACTAAATATACATAAAAGGCCTACCAGCCCAACATACTGCACTAACTAACAGGATTTTTCTACAAGCCTCTACTGGTGGATATACTGTGATCCGCACAGCTCCCCGACCTACTCATAATATATGTACATATATAAACAAGATGTACATAAAGTTCTAGACCCAACAACTCCGAAAGGCATGAAGCTTACCGATCAAGCTGAGCTCGCGCAACAGTTAATGAGGAGGTCTACCTGTCTGTATGTCTGAACTTGCACGCATGAAATGCAGTACCCCCAGAAAAGGGACGTCAGTATGAAATAATGTACCGAGTATGTAAGTCAATATATTGAAAGATGAAACTGAACTGATAATATAATAAGTGAAAGCAACTGGAAGTCAAAGATAATCTGAAGATATGCTTACCTGCTGATACTGACTCAACTCTCTCAATATAGTAAGTAAAATAGTTGTCCGACCCTATAAGACTGGGTATATATATATATATATATATAACTACTCTAACGTAGTAGGCTCGCTCATAGGCGCTTGACCATACTAGACTCTGTATCACGACCAACTGTGCTCGCTCATAGGCGCTTGACCACAGTAGGCTCGGTATGTATATTACCGTCTGATCGGAGGTTGCCCAATAGGGTCCTGCCCATCGATTATAGCATGATGGTAATGAAAATAGTGTAATACTTTATATATAAACTTTCTGCGCTCTTGACTGGAAGAATAAAATACTCAATTGAATATGAAGTCCCGATAAGGAGAATATTGTAACTTACAAAACTAGAAAAATATACGTAAATTTCGGGATATGAATTTTTCTTTATGCCTCGTTATCAAACTCATGTAATTACGTGATCATGCCAAAATGAAGAAAGAGCTTAGACTTAACATACCTGGAGTAGAGAAAATTCCGTATGATGTTCTTGGAAAAGATTGCACCGTACTCCTTTAGAATCGCAAAAGTTTACGTTGCTAAAGTTCTAATAATTCTCGTTGGATTTTTTTGTGTAGGAACTAGTTGAAGAATTACGTTGCTAATGTAGTATTTAGAAATGAATCATTTGAAATCATGTTGTAATGTTAGAAATGACTAAATCACGTTTTTTTGTGGGAACTTTTTAGGAATTTTGTAAGAATCATGTTGCTAACCTTTCAAAATTTCACGTCTGATTGCATTGAAAATTTTAGAAGGAAAGTGTCTTAGGAAAATATTTGTATTTAAAATCCTAGAATGAAGTGTCTTTGTACTTGACACATTTCTTGCCACCTAACCAAAGATAACTAATAGTCATTTGGTAAAGAATTGATTTGTTGCCACGTGGGGGGGGGGGGGGGGGGGNATTTTAGAAGGAAAGTGTCTTAGGAAAATATTTGTATTTAAAATCCTAGAATGAAGTGTCTTTGTACTTGACACATTTCCTTCAACCTAACCAAAGATAACTAATAGTCATTTGGTCAAGAATTGGCTTGTTGCCATGTGGGGTGGGAGAATTTTAGTCTTTATCCACTAATTAATTAATTGGGTAATGTCCCGTTACCCGGTAATTAATCAATTACTCGTATAATTAAGAATTATCTCAAATTACATAAAATACTACTCACTTTTAATACACTTTATATCTTACTATCATCGCCATATGCTACCTTTTATGGCACTAGTCTATAAATACCGGGTATTTTAGCTCGGGCCGTATTTTATCCCAAAATGCCAAATTTCGACGAAATTTATTTCCTTCGATTCTCTTACCCTCTCACCTTCACGAATTTATTTATCACTTGTTTGAAGTAGCGTAATACTTATAATCTCGAAATAATCTCATTCCCCAGCTTACGTCAATTAACTTACAACGAAACTTTAACGTACTAAAAATGCGGAATGTAACATCTCATTTCGAGCTTTCATCAATTTATTTATGGCGTACTTCCACGTACAAAAACATGAGGTGTAACACATGTAATAACTATGATACTATTTTTCTTTATTTTTAATTATCGTATTTTTCAATTTTGGTATGTATATAACTTTACCATTCCATGTATATATTCATTTCCATTTTTGTATATATTCGTTGCCCTCCATTATTGTACATATTCAATTTACTTCCCGTGGTTTACTTTATAACTTCTTTTGTAATTTTCCTTAATATCTTAGCTTCTTATTTCCTTTAGTAGCTTCTCTTTACATTTTTCGTGATCAATAAGCCTTTGGTTTTCTTAATGGCACGATTTTTTCCAAAGGTGGATATTGTGTGAACCGGGTGGATCTTCCCAATGATGGATGGCGTGACAAACTTCTTAAGGGATTGAGTCTGTTTTTCTTTATGTTTTGATATATAAAGTAGTAATGAATAAAAGTGTCTAGGCTTCACTCGGTACTAACACATTTATCTTCGACCTCATGGTTAGAGACAAGTTAATTGACAAAGAATAACTCTAGTTGTGACCTTTAGACTCTTCAGTTGACTAAACTATCATCAAATGGTCTCTTTGAGCCATCTGTGATCTTTAATCTTAGCTAGGGTTGTTGTGGGCCCTCGATTCTATTCTCTTTAACAATCCAATAGCTTGAGAGGTGAGATATTGAATAAGCCTTTTTCATTCAATAGCCACATTACAAGCCTTTATCCATTTTATATGACCCTCTCTTGGCACCCAATCTTTCCTTAGAATTTATGTTGAACAATAGGCAATATCATAAGTTTGAGGAAGAGACGAGGAATTTCAAGTGATGAGAGGTTCAAAGAACAAAAAGAATTGATGACAAGGAAAGGCAAAGAAAAGGATGAAAAGCTAAAAAGAAATATGTCAAAAATAAAGAAAAGGTTGAAGGGATTCAAAGAGAACAATGTTGAAAGGAATGGAATGACGAGAAAAGGAGAAAATGATCGTCATGAATAAGAAAGAGTGACAATGTGTCTCTCTAGTTCCCCTAAGGAAGAATAATATGACTCAAAGAGTCAAAAGAGTATGAGCCGAAATGAGAAAATGGAGTGCTTAAGGAAAGATGAACCCATCATAGTTCGTTATGACCTACCTTGATCCAAATGCCTTCATTGCATCCCGCTAAAGCCCTATATGATTTCAGGTTGAGTGAGCTTACATTAGTGGTGATTTACATAAGGGGAAAGCCTATGGTACTTAGAGCCAGACTTGTGGCCTTCTTTTGAGAGTGATGAGCGTTCTTCTTTACAATCCTTGATTTGAGTGTTACACTTTAAAAATGAGATTTTCTAAAGGAGAGTAGAGGAGGAGGAGTCTGGGATCCATAATGACCTACGTGAGAGAGCGAGCTTCCTTGATGAATTGAGTCAACTCTTGATTCTCTTGTGTCACATTAGAACTATAGAACTCAAAAGGTCATAACATGATGTTGTTGATAATGCATTTGTGTTGAGGATAATTGTTAGTCCCAATTGATGCTTGATGAAGTCACCTTAGGAAAGCTGAAATTTTCCTTTCTGTTTCTTGTGGATGTGGGAATTACCTTGTTTGCTTGAGGACAAGCAAAAGCTTAAGTTTGGGGGAGTTGATAAGTAGGTATTTTAGCCTATTATTTGCTCTCTTTTACTTAGGTTTTGGGCCAAAAATGCTTGAAGATATTCCCGAAAACTAACTTAATATGTTTGCTTGCAGAATTTGTTCAAAATGATCCAAAGAAACCTTAATAAACTCATAAAGGAGTCAATGTTGCACAAATCCAAGACAGGGATAAGAGCGGTGAGACCGACAGAAATACGCGGCCGTGTAAGGACCAACGCTGAGGAGGCCACAATAATGCGGTCCTCGAAGTAGAGAATTAGAGAAGCTATTTTGAGCCTAAAAATCAACGCTGACCGCGATGGAAAAGGGCGACTGCGAAATCACTAGCGCGGCCGCGGTTGAAATTCTGCTGAGAGCGTGTGTCGACTGTCGAGGTTCAGAGACTTTGCAATTTGAGCTTAAATGAAGAACGCGGTCCGCGTCCAAATTATGTGGCCGTGAATGTATCTCACATGGACGCAGTTGAAAATACGTGGTCCGCGATACCAAACTCTACCCAAGCCCAGAAATGAAGAAACGCGGACCGTGAAAGCCCAAGAGCGGACGCGGTCAGAATTACGCGTCTGCGAAACCACTGCAGGGGTATTTTTGTCACGAAATTTAAGCTTAGTATAAATAGACCTTTTTGACAATTTTTGGTTAAGTATTGTTGAGCATAGCACATGAACGACGATTTTTATCCTTTTTGGGCAATTTTGAAGTAGATTTCTCTTCAAACTTTAGATTTTAATCTCCTACCTTAATATTATGGCTCATATTTCTTCTTTATCTTTGATTTCTATTGATATTATGAGTAGTTGGACCCCATAGCTAGAGTTGTGACCCAACCCTAGTGTGGGTATTTAATGGGTCTTGAATTTTACGGCTTAGTTGTTTATGGGTTAGTGATATTTAGCTTAATTCATACTTGAATTGTAAAATTGGTGGTTGCAAACACTGATTCGTGCCTTTATGACTTAGGCTCTTCTTGAGAAAGAGGGACTAATTCTAGGAAAATAGGCTAACAAGGAATTGGGGGGAATTCAAGAGATTGATAGCCCCAATTAAAGGGTTAAACCTGGAGATAGTAATACCCAACTTGAGCCAATATCATTTGTAATGCATGAACACCCATTTGGACTTGAGAAAGCCAAATTGGGAAAATTCACTCAAACTACCGAGAGGTATAGAGTGAGCACTTATGTGTGATGGTTATATCACGACCCCAATCAAAACAAGCTTGCCCTAGATTCTTAATACCTGTTAGATTACCACCTAGGCGAAAGTCACTACCCTAGTGCCTTTTAACATTCGAAAACTCTCACAAAAAATATTGTACTTAGCTTACTCTTAGCATACAATAGTATAAAAATTAGAATAGAATCAGTCACAACAATGTTTGGAAGTGCAATTAGGAACAACACATGCATCTAGATTAATTAGATACCTAACTCCAAATCAATTAAATCCCTGTGGAAATCGATCCCCACCTTTTTGGATAAAACTGCATCGACCATCCTCGCTACTCTATAGTGGTGTAGGTTTGGCACTGATCAATGACTGCCTAACAAGTGGTAAATTATGATTCATAACTGCCCAACCGGTGATAACTTGCCAACCGGCGTAGCCCAATGGTAAATGCATATGCATGAAGATGCATGTAATACTATATTATAAACATTAACATCTTTATCATATACCTCAATAGGGAACTAGATGCGTACTTAGACATGCTTGAATATCACTTTACGGGAATGAATAACATAGACATCCTTAACTGCTATGAGTAGAACCACTTATAGAATAACATTACGTTTACGTATCGTTACTTGGATCATGCCAAAGAAAAGAAGGGATAGCCTTAACATACCTGAGGCGATTCTCTTGAAAATCACTCTAACATATGTCATTGATGATCTTCATCATGCTTTATCTAGTTCCAATAATTCATAATGAAGTTGAGGAGGAAGAGATCAAAATTTCCAGATATATGGAATCCTAAATCAGGCATCTTATTGAAATAAGAACAAAAAGAACCAAACATGGAAGATTTCTAGAAGACGATGAGCAGAATCGAAGGTTGAAGTAAAGCTCAAGGATGACTCCACACGTAAATGAAGGCATGAGGCAAAGTTTAAAGCGAAACCAATAAACAACATCCTCATAGAAAGAATTACTATAGTTCTTACCATAAGAAAAGCAATCCATAAAATGCCGTACAACCTTTCTTCAACAAAAATGAGATAAATTGGTGCACACATTCTTAGATCTTGCCACCTATTTAACTATATTTATGATTCGCTTAGTCAATCCTATATGGCTGCCACGTTGAGCGCGGGGGTTTGGGGGGGGGGGCTCAAGACTTATCCAAAATTTCATAATTAACTAACTAATCTTCCACAAAAATAATTAATTAACCAATTATCCACATAATTAAGAATTAACTCAAATTACTTAAAATACTATCCACTTTTAACACACTTTATATATACCCTACTATCATGTTCATGTGATACCATATAAAATTAACATATACACTATTATCTCATTAAAACATCCATGTAAAGATCAAATATATATATATATA
>ML427688.1:0-35798 GCA_005239525.1 Nicotiana knightiana
TTTTAAGGGAGATCTTGCAATGTTCTTGATCACGATGTTTCTAATTTTCTGGGTCCAATAATCGGACTCCTGATTACTTAGTTTATGTAACTCTTCAGTTACCTCTCCTCTCTGTTCAACCTTAATAGCTTTTCATGGGCTTGAGAAATATGCATGATACAACCCTTTAATAATATAATCCTTCGTTTATGACCTAGGCTCAATTCTTTCATTTGACGTATACCAGAATCTTCTACGGATGTATATGCTGCATGTATAAAACTCTGAACCCTTAAGTGTGTTCATAACGTAACCAACTCCGGATCATTGATCGAATAATTTCTTTCGTTCCATCTTAGCTTTCTTTCAAGATAAGCTATTACTTTTCCTGGTCTTTCTGCCCCCGTGTTGCGTCCATACTTAGCTTATCTTAGTACCCACATATACCAAAGTTTTTGTGCAACTCATATGATCTCTAATATTACTTTTAAGTTTACTTCCCGTTCATTAGCCACAGTAGGTGCCACTTTCTTTTGGAGTGCTTCCAATGTTTTTTTGATACTGTTGTTACCCGACCATTTCCTCTTTAGGTCGTTGTGCTTAGGTTGAAGCCTTCTTCCTTATTTCCTCAACTAGTCTTTCGTTGTAGTACTTAGGGAGAACCCTTGACTCTCGTAAAGCTGTGAGCTTATTACAGTACTTTTGACGTCCTTCCTTGCCTATGATTATCCGTAGTTGCTTATTTCCATGCCCTTGTGCTTGTATGGTTGCTTCTAAATTGGTATTTTGACTATCGTCCCAATGGCACTTTCTTTTATCCCCGTACTTTTGTTTGAATATATATATAATGATATTCTTCAAGGATGAATTCTCTATGTTGGATTCTACTATGTTTATCTTACACGATCTGATGACGCGTCTGTAACCTCTTGTTTAGCCATAACTGGGATCTTCCTGACCAATCACTAACTACTTATTGGCCCATTCTCATATCAATATTCCTCGTAATCTTTATTAGGTTATTTCCTTCACCTTAACTTATATATTGCACTGGATCCTTATTTATTAATAACAGCTCGGGCATGAACCTTTACTTCCTCTCCTTGACGTCGTGCTTGCACAATATTCTTGAATCGTAGCGTATCTGTAAGATTTGGGTAAGTGCCATCTCATTCATCTTTCATTTACCGCATTCTTCCTTTACCATTCCATAGTCACTAGAACCACTTAATTCTGACTTAATGCCACATTATTCCATATTCCCCTCTTTAAGGGTGCACTAAGACTTGAAGTTATAACGACCTGCCTATAGATATTTTCCTGTTCATCTTTGGCATCCTTTCACATCACCAATGACCCTTAGTTGCCTTGCGATAATCCTTCTATATCAAGGATAACAAATTCCCTACTCGCGAGGGTGACACTTAATGCATCTGGTACCTACAGTCCCTTAAGCTTAACATTGCTTACATTACTTGATTTATGGAAGCGTCTTCGAGAATGACCATTCTCTGATTTTCTCCTGAATTTTCTTCTTTTCTTGATTCTCCTACTGCTGGAACGAAATCTGAAATTTTCATGAGGCCGACTATTATCAAATCACCCAGTCCCTAATTTATGTTTAGTTTATCTTGTTCACCAATCCATATTGGTTTCTATTATTCAGAGGTTTTAACTTTTCCTTTAGGTAGTCGCACTGGAGTCACGAACTTGTTTCTTGAAATGAGGATATGACTTTATGGACTATACTCTTTTGTTGTTTCAGAGCCTATCACCTCTTCTCTTTTCCTTTACTTGACTATATATTTTGTAATACTGTCATCTTTTTGATCTACCGTTGTCATCCACGTATCATATCATACTCATAATGCATCACTAACTCTTTTCTTATTTCCTGCTAACATTTATGCTTACCACTTTATTCTGAAAACTTGAACAAGACATTCTTTGCTTTCAGCTTCCCTTCGCTCCATCCAGTGTCTCTTCAAGTTGCTTAACGTTCTTGCTTTACTAGGGACGCGAGCCACACTAAGGTAGTATATATCCCCTCAAGGCTCATAGTGCATGTCTTTGTAGTACTTATATCTGGCTGCACTATTTTAGAGTGTACCATATGGGTGTCTCATAAAGAGATCTATTAGAACATTTTCAATATCCTTNTTGTGTACCTCGTACCCTTTTTCACTTTTCTCCTTTTACTTACTGAAACTTGTACTTACCTTCTTAATCTCTCATTGTCCTTCATCATAAAGATGGATAGGCGTTCTTGCCTTAAGGCTTCTTATCAGGAAGCTTACACCTTTCAGTACACCCATGATCTACTAAAAACCTCACATTTACTTATCGTAGGCATGATACAAAAATTCAATTCCTCTGACTCATCTTTTTTTCAACTATCTCTCTTTCCAGCCTTCTTTCCGAATAAAGGTATCATCTTATTACGGATAGAATAGAATTTCGAAATTTGAATTCTTCTAAGTGAGCTCTACCACACGATCTAGAGTAAGACGAAAGAGTGAAAATCCTAAATGCCCTGTAGCCTCCTGCTTATAAGTGTAGTGCACGACACACCCATAAACAAGACTCTACTAGACACGGCTTGTAGACTTCCGAGGACAGAACTGCTCTGATACCACTTTTGTCACGACCTAAACTAATAGGCCGCGACGGGCACCCGATACCTTACTTGACCGAGTACCAATGTAACGTATCTTTCTTATTACATCATGATATACACGTGATATACGGGCCTAATAGGCCAACATACATAGGCCAACAAGATCATACAATCTTTCACGTATATGACATATGTCTACCACCCTCTAAGAGTACATAAATGTAATAAAGGTCGGGATAGAGTCCCGTCATACCAAACAATACTCGTCTAAATCATACTAATCCAAACAAGCGACTCCGAAGCAAATGGAGCACACCAACATCTTCCGCTGAGCTGATAGCCTACTTAGAGGGCTCTCGACCTGTCAATCGGGACCTGCGGGCATGAAACGCAGCGTCCCCAGGCAAAAGGGACGTCAGTACGAATAATGTACTGAGTATGCAAGAAATGAAAATCAGTAAATAATAGACATGAGAGAAACATAGAGTAAGAGACTCGACATGTAAGTCTAAATAACTCTGTAAATCGTGAAATACTTATAGTGTCATGCATATGCATATGAATGCCATGTCGTGCATAGGTATATGTTTCATAACATCATCAGCCTCTGAGGGCATCCCATCATATCATATCAGCCACTATGGGAAAAATCATCGTATACCAGTTGATCAGGTGGTGGGTGCGTACATAACGCCATAACCTTTCCCATATCCCATATACATATATATATATATATATATATACATACATATATACGCGTATATAACGCTGTTTGAATATACATACATATATACGCGTATATAACGCCGTTTGAATCATATTCTAGCCACTATGGGCAACATCATCATCATATACCAGCTGATTAGGTGGTGCGTATATAACGCCGTAACCTTTTCCCATATCCCATATACATATATTTACATATATACGCGTATATAATGCCATCTGGTCATGGGTCAATGCACATGTATGCAATGCATGAAAAATACGTTAATAAAATCTTTCGGAGCTTCATAAGGCCATTTTGCCTTTGAGTAATATCATAAAGTAAACTCTTTTCAACTTTCATATTTTTATGAGACCCATGAACAGATGATAAAATATTATGACACATGGAAATTCAAGAACATAGATATCTCTAATACTTCTATGAATAGAGTCATTTATGGAATTTGTGCATTTGCACGTTTCGTTCGTATCACATGGATCATGCCAAAAGAAAGAAGGGAGGGCCTTAACATACATGGAGTAGGGAAACATCTGTATGATATTCTTGAAAAGGTTGCACCATAATCCTTTAGAATCACAAAATCTCACCTTGCTATTGTGTTAATAAATCTCGTTTGGAATTGTTCTGTTTCAAGATTAATTTCCGTTGAAGCCAACATAGTTGTTGGAATCATTCTTGATGGATTGAGATTTAACTTCTATTCTTGGAATTGTTTGAATTAGGAAGAAAGCTTATAAGCTCACCTTGATTGATTTAAGGCCAACGAAGACCAGAACCCAAACTTTTCTAATGTTTTGGTAGTCTTTACGTAAGTGTCATTTGTATGACACTTTAGATGCCACCTTTTATTTTGTATCATGAATCATATCAATTTGCATGGGGGCTACCATCTCATGCCCTTAATCTCTATCCAATATAATCCCTTAATTAATATTGTAATATCCTGTTATCCAATAATTAACCAATCACCCACATAATTAAGAATTATCTCAAATTACTTAAAATACTACTCAGTTTTACATACCTTGTACATCTTACTATCTTGGTCATGTAGTACCTTGTACGACACTAGTACATAAATACCGGGTATTATAGCCTAAACCGTATTTTATCCCAAATTGCCAAGCTTGACGAAAATTCATTTTATTCGATTTGCTTACCTCTCCCCTTCACGAATTTACTCATCACTTGTTTGAAATAGCATAATGCATATAATCTCCAAATAATCTTGTCCTTGAACTGAGGTCAATTATCTTACGATAATTCCATGTATAATACTACAGGGAATAACATCGTCGTAATATAATACTGCAAGGCTTAATATCGACTTAATATTGCGGGGCGTAACACTTACGTCCTATGGCCCTCTTTCCAGCTGGAAGTGGCACTAAATCTCAAGTGTTATTGGTATACAATGCCTCAAATTCTTGAGTCATTGATGCTTACAGGCACATCAGCTGCCTCTTAATATGAGGGAGGTTCGCAATCTTGTGAGACATCCTTTATCAAATGTTGACTATTAGTGGCCACGGCTTTAATGTTAATGAGTTGCACTTTTGGAATAAAGGTGTTAAAGGATAGAGAAGAGGTGTTTTGTTCATCCTGAGAATAGCTACTCACAGTATGGTCATTCACGGGTTGTTTGGGTAGGGTGCACATGTAATCTTTCAAATATGTGGGTAATTTGTGAGTTCTGGATGGTCTAATATTTTTAGGAGGTAAGGTTGTAGTATGTTAATTGTAATCAGATTAGCTGGCAGTACTGAGTGGACTGTTCTGGTTTTCAAACTGTGGAGAGGGAATGTTATATGCATTTGTATCCTGAGCATTCTCAGAATTTTGGTTCCCGGATACAAGTGTTGGTGACACCATATTATGATTGTGAGGTGAGGTAATGGGAGATGTAGCATAACCACTTGTGCTAGGATCAGTTAGTGATGTATGATTTTCTACATTCAAGTGCATTTGAGGTAATGGGAAGGAAAAACTATCAATATTAGAAACCATATTACTAGGACTTGTTTTTGAGCTAAATGGAAAGATATTGTAATGACTCAACCGGTCATTTTGAGAATTTTCACTTTGCTCGATAGTTTGTGGGCACAAGTAGCTCCGTATGATGTATTAAGACTTGTGTGCAAATGAGCTCCGATTTCTTTTTCTGATTAAAGCATTAGATCTGTATCGTAATTATGGACCCATAGCTAAAAGAATCGTCGAATTTGGACATCGTATGAGGATTTTATGGTCATATTACTAAGAATTAGGTTGCCAGAATTTTCAGATTAACTACAGAATTGCTACCGATGGCAAAAACCTGCACTATTTGCAAATATTGAAACCAACATATCTCCTTCATTATAAGGTCAAATTGAGTGATTCAAAATCCTAACTTGACTAGAATTTCACAAGGAATCTATAGGAGGTATAAAAGAGAGTTTCGAGATTGTTTGGAATGAGAAACGCGACAGAATAACTGGCAGAAAAATATATAAAATAAGGGTTTGTTCATTCAGTCATATTTTGAGTTGGGGAGCTCGGGTTTGGGCGATTTTAGAGGAGATTTTCACCATATGGATTGGGGTAAGTTTTCTCTACTCAATTTGGGTCATATTTCATGAATCCATCTTCGTTTTTGGGATTTGATTGATGATTTCAAAGTGAAATTGAGGGAGTTAGGGCTTGAGTTTTGGAGAGTTTAAGGTCAGGATTTGAGGGACCAAACAGAGTCCGATTTTGATGAATTTTATATGGTTAGACTCGGAAGAGAACAAGGTTTCTAGTTCTGTCATTTTTGACTGGTTTTGAAACATGGTCCGGGGGACCGGGTTTTGGCCGATTTTGGATTTTTACTGTCATTCTAACTCTTACTTGTTATTTGACCCTTATTTTCCTTAATTGAAGTGATTGCCTTCATTAGTGTTTTGATATTTCTTAATTGTGAGTTCTTCCATGACTATGTGCAAATATGCTACATGTTTGATTGGTGTGGTTGCCAGTGAAGTTATCACGTGCCTTACTTGCCTCGTTGTACTTGTGAAGGTTGTTGTATTCCTTTGATTTCCGATTCTCTTATTGTCGTGTACTCATACTCTTGGTAGTAGAAATTCTGGTAATTGAGTTTTGGATTGGTTGTTGTTGTTGATTTAAACTAATGTTTGGTGTGATCGGGTTGCGCGCCATGGTCATGCACAACTATGCCTTATAAAAAGGACTAAGCGGTCAATGCAAATATAATCCGGATATTTAGCCCAAAGTCGAATCCCACATGGAATTATCCTATCAATTACTTTTGCCAAACTCAATAAATTCTCCTTAATCAACTTCTCAGATGTTTTGAATAACAATTGGTGATGTTTCTACTAACTATGACTGAATAAGATTAATTAAATTAAGAGCTAACTAAGACTGAGTTGTAAACAAATAAGAGAAGGGTCTAAGGTTGTGATTTACCCTATTGATGGAATCCCTTCCTGTTATGTGTCATATAGAATTGCCTAATCTTCTCTATCGATCATGTGCACTCTTACTACAGTAACTCNATTTTATTACAGCTCAGTTAGATCGCACCCAAGGTTTTGTTATCCCTAATCCCACCTTTAAACCCTTGGTTATTGATTACTCATATACTTTGGGAGTGGTGATGTTCAACAACTCTCTAAATATGCACTCTCTCCTGAGTAATACATAATAGGCATAGCTAATTGAGGGCCCTTCAATTAACTACAACAGAAACGTAGTTGAACAAATAGAGATTAAACTGGGAAAACTATATTAACACAACACGAATTTCATCCTTCAACAGGTTCCATCAAAACCCTAGACTAAATAATTTAGCTACTCACAATTTTTTTCATAATAACAACAGCAAAATTCGTCATACATGATAAAAACACAAGGAAGAAAGGTAGAACTCGATGCCGAATTTTCCTCCTTGCCCATCCTTTCCATCAACCAAACTATGAAATCCTTCACATCTTCTTTTTGGGCGAGCTAGACCTCTTATAGGTTAAGTGGAATTGCCCCCAAACTTCCAAGTTTACCCCTAAAATTATCGGATTTTGGATGGACTAGCGGGGCCGCGCATGGGCCGCACTAATTGCGTTTCAGACTGTCGTTGTTTCCTGGACTAGCACGGCCGGCTGATCGCGCTTCAAACTACCCAAGTTCTTCTGCTCTAGCATGGCCGCGCTTGGCCCATGTTAGAGTGGATCATCTATTTATCTTTTCTTTTCTTTCTTATTTCACACACACTCTTCTCCGAGGGTCTTTCCTTGCGTTAATTTAGCTCCAAGCATTGTCCTATGTTTTCATAATCACGACTTGCTCCTGCAAAACATTAAAATTCACAATTAGAGCCATTTTTTCATCATTTAACCTTCCTAGAACAGTCAAGCATAGTAAAGTTAGGGCATAAATGGTTGCTAAACTACATGAATCTAGCCTATTATCAACACCCCACACTTAAATCACTGCTTGTCCCCGAGCAATCCACCATAATCTAAAGAGGTTCCTTCACTAAGCACCTCCCTAACATGTCACACCAAGAACATATCACAAAAGTTGCGCCTAGTAGTGTACCATGTTTTCCTCAAGGGTTGACTCTCACGTGCCGTGCAATATTCATACTTACTCAACTTACTTCATACAGAGATCAAGACTTACCTTTCTTTCGTGAATCAAGTGCCCTCACATCACAGAAGAGAGTAGTTCCACAAGTAATAACACTAAGAACAATTAGGAACACATATAGACAAAATTCACTCATTCTCAGAAAGAACATTCATATGCCACAAAGATGCACTACAGGCTTGCCCGTAGCGTACTACTATACTAATCGATCTCATTCAGTCTAAGATCAATTAGGACTTCATTTGGTTGTAATGTAGGCTAAGGGACGGGTAAGATATATTTGGATATAGTGACTACCCTCCCTAAGCACTTTAATACACTTACTTTCACTTTCAGCACTGTACTATGTCAGGCCAGACATTCTACCACACTTCTATTTATAATACCCCAAACTGCTTTAGGTACAGTTGTACCAAGTCACCACTTATCAAGGACTTCATTTATTTATTCTTTTTTTTTCTTTTTTCATTTAAGTGGCACTTACCATTATTATTTTCTATTTTCAAAACACTGCACCTTTCTCCCTATTTCTTTGGTTCCACTCAAAAGCCAAACCAGCCACCCCACACTTTAAGTGTTACATATTTCACACAACTCAAGTGCTCATGGGAGGTAAAGAGGTTCAAATAGATGGGCCATTCAAAAAATTGTGTAAGGCTTGTAATGTGGTTGCCAAAGAACATTCTTATAGGCTCAACGGGTTTGACTACGATATATCACACTTAGGTAGGTATACTTTATATATCTAGGTTAACAAAGAAATGCCTATATCACTTCTAAGACTGAATAAAGCTACTATTTCGATTTGCAAACAAACAACGCAAGTTCTAGGCATCAAATTAAGAGCATAGAATACAATATAGCTCACACACACATGGCACATGACTCACTCCAGATTCGCTTATCAAAACACTCTCATTTGAGAACTCAAGTCAGTTATAAACATACAATTTAAGGCACTCTAAGAAGAATCAACAACTCAGACTAAGCGTCACACTCTAGTGTCTACTGTTTCAGATGTAACGATGGTAAGGGATTCTCTTCCTATCTCAGCTCATAGCCCATAAGTACCACCTACAAACTAAAAACACAATAAATAAAAACTAACTACACCCCGTTCAAGCAAAACCCTTTGAAAAGATCCGCGACAAAGAAAAACCAAAGGGGAGTTACTACACTACCTAGAATAGAAATCTTTTTGGTATTTCCTTTAGACTTACTTCCCTCAAGAAAACTGCCTAGGAGATCCGTCATCAGGAAGCGTCCAACCTATTTCTATTTTTTTAATGGTCGAGTTAGACCCTCAAGAACCCCGTCGAATGAGATCCGTCGTCGGGACAAATCGACTCATATAATTAAACTGCTACTCAAAACCAAAAAAATACAAAAGAAAACAAAACCCAAGAGAAAACAAACAAAAACATATAACAATCACGTTCCTACACACACACACACACACACACACATATATATATATATAGATATATATATATATATACATACATACAATGAATTAACCCCCACCCCACACTTAGAAGGAAGACATGTCCTCATGGCATTCAAAATAAAGCAATGTGAGTTAAAGGAAATTCAATGATAGATCAATCTTGATCGGAGACAATCCCTGGGTCCAGATGATATGTGCGACCCAGAGCTCTCAGCCAACCCATGATTTTCTTCTCTGATTTGGCATGTCGGGTAGCCACCGCATCAATACGCGTTCCTTCTCCAGATAGTCTGGCCTCTGATTCCGACTGACCTTAGACGGTCCTACAATGTCGGCAACATGCTCATTAGCGGGAAACTCATCTCTCACTTCTACCTGCTCGTCCTCATCCTCCTTAGGGACATCCTCCCTATTAGCCCGACCGGCCGCCACAGGCTTCTTCACAATAGTTACCTTGTTTGCTTGAAAGGCAGCCTTTTTCCCACTTTGCCATCTACCCTCAAATTTTTCGGCACTTGAGCTACACGGCATAATCTAGTAACAAGTGAGGGGAAGAAGAAACTATATCTCTTGATGGGACAGTGAGTGAAAATCTCCTCGTGAATGAGCTTGTCCACGTGAAAGTCGTGGCCATTCATGAAACACCAGATCAAACAAGCACGCGGAGCATTCACTTCTGTTGTATTGTGGGACGGGATCAGGCGGTTGTTGATGAGATATAACCAGCACTTCCCTTCAAAGGTTAGTGCCGACGACTTGAATTTCTGCCCGTATTGCATCCACACAATCTCTTTGCCCGGTGCACAAATAGTTGGGAAGAACGTCTCCCACTGAGTGTAGCGTCTACCATACGCCTCATAGAAGTCTTCCATCTCCGCCACAAGACCTGGCAGCCTGTAGGCTCTCCTAATAGTTGCCACAGAGGCATCAACAGGCCTTTTTCGCAAGCTGACTACATCATTCCGATTCTCCGAAATGTTTGCATAAAATTCTCTCACCACCAACGCATTGGCTTCGTCTGGCTCTTCAAAAAAAACATCCAACCTACTTCGGATCAGCTCATTGTAGATGTTTGGACAATCATGCTGGAGAGACGCTATGTCCATGCCCCGTTCTGGTATTGGTTTCTTTGATTCTTTTTCAGCAAACCGTCCCTGAGCTGCAGCGGGGACGAACTTGTTGCTATCATAAGAACATGCATCAGTTTACACTCGTGGTCTAGATGACTACGCTTGTCCGCTGGATGAAGGACTGGTGGCTTGGCACTTTCCGTGGGGTGCCATATTACCTACAATAAGGAACATCATTAGCGCAATACAAACGAGGTGACCCAATTGTGGTTACTCAGACTTCACCCTTACAATTGGTCATAATAATCATTGACACTCATTGTGGCATATGAACAAACAAGTTGTGGGCATCATTCACCGAAGCCCCCAATGAACCATGTTATAATCCAATTTCCACCACAATTGCACCAAAATCTCCCACTATGTTTAAGAGTTATAGCTACACAGACTCCACCATCCACAAGAAACTAAGTGTACATTACAAATTACTTCTAGAAAATAAGAAAAATTACTAACTAAACAAGAATTCAAAAGAAAAACTAACAAAACTAGGGAAAAGGAAAATCGTACCTAGGGTGGGAGAAGAGTGTGAGAATTGAAGAAGAGTGGTGGGGATTATCTTGAACCTTTGGGAAGATTGCGTCGGTGGTGAGGGTGAATGAGATTTTGAGATTTTGTTTGGGAGTAGTGAGGAAGAGGAATAGTTTTTGGAGAGGAAGAGTTTTGGTGGGAATACGAGAAAAGGGGTTAGGGTTGGGTGAATTAGAAATAAGTGAAAGAGAATAAAAATCAAAATAACAAAAAAAAATTTAAAAAAAATCACACTAACTACAACAGGCCTACCGGGCGACCGAATGAGCGCGGTCTTAGCGCGACTGCACTAGTGAGGCAGAACACTAGACGATTAGCGCGGCCCTGAGCACGGTTGAACCCCGGCCGTGCTTGTAGCGTCGGTACGAGGCAGACTAAACACCAATTAGCACGGTCATAGCGTGGCCGTGCTACCTGGAGGCAGAACACTAGGTGATTAGCGCGGTCTGAGCGCGGGCATAGCGCGACCGTGCACCTGGCATCGACGATTTGCTCTTTTTTTTTTACCCTTTTCCCCACGTTGGCATGACTTATCATTCGCCTGAGCTCACCTGCATGTGTTAGTACCTACAAATAGTCAAATACAGTTCTAACTACTCTACATTCACTATGCATTGGGCTGCCTCCCAACCAGCGCCTTAGTTAATGTCGTGGCACGACAATTACAACAAGTCAATAGGTTACCTCCCATGCAGCTCCTGATTTAACATCGTGGCACGACGCAGATGAGCGCATTTAAGGCTCGCTCGACTTCTGAGGTTCAGTCAGTTGTATCACTGAAACTTTCTTGGTTTCATCAATGCCTGCATACGGTTTCAATCTGTGCCCGTTGACTCTCAATGTGTGGGGATCTTTTTCTGAAGAAATGTCTATGGCACCTGAAGGGAGCACTTCGACCACACGAAATGGGCCAGACCATCTTGACTTGAGTTTTCCCTGAAATAGCCTTAGTCTTGAATTATAAAGCAACACCATATCTCCGGGTTTGAAGTTTTGCACAACAATGTTCCTATCGTGCAACCTGTTCATTCTCTCCTTGTACAACCTTGTTCTCTCTAAAGCAAGATATCTGAACTCATCTAGCTCATGCACTTATGTGACTCTATTTCTGCCCGCTGCCTCAATGTCCAGATTTAGCTGTTTCAATGCCCACCAGGCTCTATGTTCTAGTTCCACTGGCAAGTGACAGGCCTTCCCGAACACCAACTTGTATGGTGACATACCAATTGGTGTCTGAAGGCGGTTCTGTAGGCCTAGAGTGCATCATCTAGCTTTTTCGCCCAATCAGTTCTTGTGGAGTTCACAGTTTTAGTCAGCACACTCTTTATTTCTCTATTAGACACTTCGACCTATCCACTTGTCTAAGGATGGTATGGGGTTGCCACCTTGTGGCACATATCGTACTTTGCTAGCAATTTCTCGAAGGCTCAATTACAGAAGTACGTGCCTCCATCACTGATAATGGATCTCGGGATCCCGAAACAGGTGAATATATTCTTCTTCAAAAACCCAACCACCACCCTTGCATCATTAGTGGGGGGAGCTGCAGCTTCCACCCATTTGGACACATAATCTACAGAAAAAGTATGTATTATTGCCATAGCAGCTGACGAAGGGGCCCATGAATTATATCCCCTATACATCGAACACTTCAACCTCTTGAATTGGGTTCATGGGCATCTCATGGTGAAAGGAGATGTTCCCGGTTCGCTGACACTCATCACAGCCCTTCACCCATTGATGTGTATCCTTAAACACAGTTGGCCAGTAGAACCCGACTTTTAGAACTTTTACTGTCGTCCTGACTCCTCTAATATGTCTGCCATATGCCGATGCGTGACATTCCTGCAAAACAAAATATTGCTCTATCTCGGGGACACACCCCGGATCATATTGTCAACAAAAATTCTAAACAGATAAGGTCCATCCCAGTAATATATGCGGCAGTCACGCTAAAATGTTTTCTTTTGAATAGAAGAAAAGTCATAGGAGACTATACCACTTGCCAGGTAATTTGCAATGTCTACATACCATGGCACTTCCTCAAGGCTTGTAGCAAGTAGCTGCTCATCTGGAAAGGTTTCCAGAATATCTTCTACCTCAACTGAGTTTTCAGCTCCTTCAAGTCGCGATAGATGATCTACGACTTGGTTTTTCATGCCCTTACGGTCACGAATCTCCAGGTTGAACTCTTGCAGTAGAAGCACACAACGAATCAGGCTCAGTTTGGACTCCTTCTTTTCAATCAGGTACGTGAGAGCCACATGATCAGTATATACAATTACTTTAGAGACAATCAGGTATGATCTGAGCTTGTCGAATGTGAACACCACAACCAGCATCTCCTTCTCAGTCACAGTGCAGTTCAGCTGGGCTCCACTCAACATTCTACTTGCGTAGTAAATTGGGTGCATTATCTTGTCTTTCCGCTAACCTAGACCTGCTCCCACTGCATAGTCACTGGCGTCACGCATGAGTTTGAATGGTTGCTCCCAGTCGAGGGCAACAATGATGGGTGTTGTGACTAGCCTCTTCTTAAACTCCTCGAATGCTACCCTGAAATCATCAGAAAATACGGAAGGGTGATATTTTTCTAACAACTTACGTAGAGGGTTGGCCATTTTTGAAAAGTCTTTGACGAATCTCTGATAGAAACCGACATGCTTGAGGAAGCTCCTGATTTCTTTGACCGATGTGGGAGGTGGAAGCTTTGCTATCACATCGACTTTCGCCCGATCCACCTCGATTCCTTTGCTTGTTACCAGGTGTCCCAAGACTATACCCTCTTGTACCATGAAATGGCACTTCCCAATTAAGTACAAGGTTAGTCGAGATACACCTTTTCAACACTCGGTTCAAATTTGTAAGGCAGTCATCGAATGAATTTCTCACCACTGAGAAATCATCCATGAACACCTCCATTATATATTCGACCATGTCAGTGAATATGACCATCATGCACCTCTTGAATGTGGCTGGTGCATTGCATAGGCCAAAGGGCATTCTCCGGAAGGCAAAAATCCCAAATGGACATGTGAACGAGGTCTTCTCTCTGTCCTCTGGTGCAATGGAGATTTGGTTGTAACATGAGTACCTATGCAGAAAATAGAAGTGGGACCTCCCTGCCAGTTTGTCAAGCATCTGATCAACGAAGGGAAGTGGGAAGTGGTCTTTCCGGGTGGCCAGATTCAGTTTCCTATAGTCTATACAAATTCTCCAGAATGAAACGGTTCTTGTAGAGATCAGCTCATTGTTATCATTTTTTACCTTCGTCATACCACCCTTCTTAGGAACACATTGCACCAGGCTAACCTAGTTGCTGTTAGAGATGGGGGAAATAATTCCCGCATCTAACCACTTAATAAGTTCCTTCTTCACCACTTCCTTCATATTGGGGTTCAGCCTTCTTTGGTGTTCCCAGGAAGGTTCATGCCCCTTCTTCCAGCAGAATATTATGCATACAATATGCCGCGCTGATCCCCTTAATGTATGCCATGGTCCACCCAATGGCAGTCTTGCACTCTGTGAGTACCTGCAAAAGTTGTAGTGCCTGCACATCTAACAAACTAGATGAGCTAATAACATGTAATGTGGATTTAGGTCCTAGGAATGCATACTTGAGATGGGGGGGCAGTGGCTTCAACTCCAGCTTTTGTGGTTCTTCTACGGATGGCTTGGTTGGAGAGGTTTCTCTTTTTTGAAGTGCAGGGGCTCAAATTCAAGTGATCTCTTCCAAAAGCCTTTCACCTCAAGAGCCAGCACCCATTCTGCCAATTCTTCCCCATTCACCTCATCTAAATTCATAAGACATGCAGCAAGAGGATCCTCAATAGTCAAGGTCTCATCATCCTCTTCCAGGATTACATCCACGACATCAATAAGAGAACAATTGGCTAATTCACTTGGTCGCCTCATAGATTTCTGCACGTTGAATGTTATCTCCTGATCGTTCAACCTCATCTTGAGCTCCCCAGTTTTACAATCAATGAGAGATCGCCGTGTGGCTATGAACGGCCTTCCAAAAATTATGGGAATTTCGTCATCCAACCTACAGTCAAGAATTACAAAATCTATAAGGAACACAAATTTCCCTACCTGCACCAACACGTCATCCAGAATACCTGAGGGCCTTTTCACAATTGTTTCGGCTAGTTGCAACAACATAGACGTCGGTCTAGCTCTTCCAATCCCCAACCTCTTGTAGATAGCCATGCGCATAAGATTAATGCTGGCCCCCAAATCGCAGAGTGCCTTGGAAAAGTCAAAGTTACCGATGGTGCAGGGAACTGTGAAACTCCCTGGATCAGACAACTTTTCAGCAATTGGTCTAGTCACCACAACATTCCAGGTCTGAGTTAGAGTCATTGTGGACAAGTCTTGGAAGTTGAATTTTCAGGACATCAAGTCCTTCATCATTTTAGCATAACCAGGCATCTCCTTCAAAGCATCAATCAATGGAATATTTACCTGAATCTGTTTCAACATCTGCAAGAACTTCTTGTATTGCTCATCTTTCTAGTACTTGGCTAGCCTCTGTGGGAATGGTGTTGGAGGTCTCTTCTTCCCAATGATTTTAGTTTTCTCTTTGTCAGACACTACCTCTACTACCGGCTCCTGGGCTGTCTCAGCTTCTTTCTCAGCCTCAATCTGTGTTGGTTTCTTTATGGGCAGGCTGTACTGTCACCTCTGTCAGTCTTGCTGAATCATCTATGTCAATGGGCACTGGTACAAGTGTCTCAGCCTGTCTGCTTTCTCGAGCCCTCTCTTGCTCCAAGTCTAGGTCTCTGCCGTTACATAGACTCACTGCCATCAGCTACTTTGGGCCCTGATCTTTTGGATTTACTTAGTGTCTATGTAATGTCCCATGAGACGATTATTCAATGACATCTAAATCTGACCCAATTGCACTTCAATGTTCTTTATTGCTGACTCATGTGCATCTACTCTTTCAGTCACTTTTGCATTTGACCCAATAACCTACTGCATCATAAACTCAATTTTAGCAAACCCGTCTTCCTGTCTCCCACCATGTTGCTACTGAGAAGGATGATAACCTACTGCTGATTTTGGTTGTTGTACCCCAGTAGCCTTTGGTAGGGCGCCACATTACCGTGAGGTTGCATGGCTTCCATATTTCCGTTGTTGTGATGCGGCTGGACTGGCCTATATGGCTGATTCTGCTGGCCCAAATTCTGACCACCCTGTCTCTGGCCCCCATAATTAGACACATAATTCATGTTCTCAGGGTAGTGATGGTGATCGCTTTTAGCATTCTGCTGGCTACCAATTGGCTGACTAATGCAAGATGTTCATAAGCCCCCATTGGTTGTATCTACAATGTGCACCTACTGCTTCTGCCCTGACTCTTCCACCTTTTTGGTGAGTATGCTCATTTGTGTCATTAAGGTGGCCATATTTTCAGCAAGAGTGTTGGCTGGATCTAAGGCCACTGAGTGAACTACTAGAGTGGTGCATTCCTGGTTGTCCACCCCGAATTATGTGCCATCTTGTCAAGCAGGATCTAGCTTTCTCTCCACGATTTTCTCAACTATGCTCCACTAGCTGAAGCATCAACATTAGCCTTCACGCTATCTTCTAGACCCATGTAAAACTGCTGCCCCAACATATGCTCTGGAATACCGTGGTGCGGACTTATAACCAACATCCCTTTGAATCGTTCCCATGTTTCTTGCAATGTTTCTGTTGGTTTCTTTCTGAAGCTCAAAATTTCATCAATTTGCTGAGCAGTCTTGTTGGGTGGATGAAACTTGTTCACAAATTGTTTGACTAACTCCTCCCATGTATTGATAGAATTGATAAGGAGTGAGTTTAGCCAATTCTGGGCTGCTCCTTTCACTGAGAATGGAAACAACAACAACTTTATTGCTTCCTGAGTCACATTGGGTTGCCTTTGAGTTGTGCAGATTGACAGGAAATTCTTCAAGTGCTGTTGAGGATCTTCAATGTATGACCCCGAGAATAGTCCATTGTTTTGCAACAAATGCAACATGTGGTTTGTGATATGAAAAGATTCAGCTTGTATCTACGGGACTACTATCGCTGTGGCCAAATTCTCTGCTATGGGTTGTGCCCACTCATATAGGGCAGCCTCTGGCTGCGCAGCTGGGTCTACCACGTTATCCCCATTATTGTTTCTATTGTTTACCAGCTCTGCCATGACTAGTTCAGGTTGTTCAATTGATTGTTGTTATTTGCTTTTCCATCTGGCCCGATTCAAGGCCTTGAAAACATTCTCGGGATTTGATAATGCTTCAAACACTTCACCAGTTCTTGATGAGTTTCTAGGCATGCACCTGTACAACCAAGTTAGCAAACGTTAAAATTTCAATTTACGGATTGATAAGGAAGAAAATTGACCACACTAAGAACTATTGAATTTCTTTCAACTGTAATTGATAACACCATTAATTCCTCGGCAATGGCGCCAAAATTTGGTCACGCCCAACTATGCCTTATAAAAAGGACGAAGTGGTCGTTGCGAATACAATTAAGGTATTTAGCCCAAAGTCGAATCCCACAGGGAATTAACCTATAAATTACTTTTTCCAAACTTAGTAAATTCTCCTTAATCAACTTCCCAGATGTTTTGAATAACAATTGGTGATGTTTATACTAACTATGACTGAATAGATTAATTAAACTAAGAGCTAACTAAGAATTAGTTGTAAACAAATAGGAGAAGGGTCTAAGGTTGTGATTTCCCCTATTGATGGAATCCCTTCTTGTTATGTGTCATATAGATTTGCCTAATCTTATCTATTGATCATGAGCACTCTTACTACCGTAACTCTCTCCCGAATCTTTATGATAATTTACTAGACGCACTCTCCCGAGTCACGCTAGCTGGCTTTTATTACAACTCACTTAGATCGCACCCAAGGTTTCGTTATCCCTAAAACCACCTTTTAACTCTCGGTTATTGATTCCTCATATACTTTGGGTGTGGTGATGTTAAACAACTACCTAATATGCGCTCTCTCCTGACTAATACATACTAAATAGGCATAGCTAATTGACGGCCCTTCAATTAAGTACAACAGAAATGTAGTTGGAAAAATAGAGATTAAACTGGGAAAACTATATTAACACAACAAGAAGTTCATCCTTCAACAGGTTCCATCAAAACCCTAGACTAAATAATTTAGATACTCATAACTTTTTTCATAATAACAACAGCAAAATTCATCATGAATTTGATAAAAACACAAGGAAGAAACGTAGAACTCGATGCCGAATTTTCCTCCTTGCCTCTTGCCTCTCCTTGACTTCAACCAAAATATGAAAACCTTCACATACTCTTTTTGGGTGAGCTGGACCTCTTATAGGTTAAGTGGAATTTCCCCCAAACTTCCAAGTTTACCCCTAAAATTACCGGAGATCCGGTTGACTAGCACGGACGCGCTCGAACCGCGTATGGGCTGCACTAATTACGTTTCAGACTGTCGTTGTTTCTTGGACTAGCGTGGCCGCGCTAAGACCATGCTAATCGCGTTTCAAGCTGCCCAGGTTATTCTGCTCTAGCGCGGCCGCGCTAAGGCTGCGTTTGGCTCACGCTAGAGTGGATCATCTATTTACCTTTTCATTTCCTTCTTCTTTCACATGCATTTTGCTCTGAGGGGGATTCCTTGCGTTAGTTTAGCTTTAAACACTGTCCTATGTCCTCATAATAAAGACTTGCTCCTGCAAAACATAAAATTCACAATTAGAGCCATTTTTTCGTCATTTAACCTTTCTAGAACAGTGAAGCATAGTAAATTTAGGGCATAAATGGTTGCTAAACTACATGAATCTAGCCTATTATCACGCCGCAACATGAGAAATAAGGGTGGACAGGTGGGATTGGGTTGCATGCTGCAACAGGAGGAATAAGGGTGATATATTGAGGATCAATAAGGGAGGACTGGTGGGCTCGGGTTGTGCCGCAACATATTAAATATTATTTACTGTTGTTGTAATTGTTAAGGAGGAATAAGGGAGGATTGGTGGGATCGGGTTACACGCCGCAACATATATATTTATATATACATATATCTCATTTACTGTTAATGTAACTTTTAAGGAGGAATAAGGGAGGACTGGTGGGATCGGGATGCACGCCACATCAATATATGTACTTATGCATTCATTTCTGAATGTGCAAGTTATTCGGTAGTTTTACATTCCCCTTAGGGATTGGTTATAGCTGGATACTGATAAGATCCTAGTTCATTTGTACAAGACTTTGATAATTTGTATTTCGGGTTCCACTGAGCTTTGAGGAACGGGTTATTGACATTATGTTATTGACTTGCCGTTGTTCCTTGAATTCTTTTCCTGAAACTATTACTCTGGTGAATTATTTTTCAAAGTAAATTTACTACGTTGAATCATTTCCTCCTGTCCTACTAAGTTGTTAGTAATATAGTGATTTAAAATAAATAAATTAGTATTACGCTACTTTGTATGACTTTTTAAATTTGAACTCGCTATATATATATATATATATATATATATATATATATACATTTCAATAATTGTTATCTTTTATTTATATTAGTTTCTCAATTAAATTTTCTTAACTTGTTTGAGATTTGATCTTACTTCAAAAGGAATTTCTATTAAGTTTTAATTTAATAAATCCTATATTAAAGGAAATAGCTTATTTGATGTTATATTTGATTTGAAAAGGGTATTTTCTTCATTCAAATGATTTCAAAAACATAACTTCCTTTTTTCTCGTTGATTTCCTAATTGGCTTAGAAACTAAAATTTATTCTATGTTATATAAGTGAGACTCCTTGGTCATCTTAATTGCATTGGTTGCGGACATTATGTTCTGAGTAGTACGTGGATTTTGTTGTATAAAGTGATATGGAAATATGTGGGCATTCTAAGGGTTTGGAAATTGAGATTTATGATATGAGACACTGATGTTGGTGTTAATTTACTTGGTTATCTTTCGTTACCATCCATGTTTTCCTTTTATTGTCTCTACTGTTTGTAGTTTGATCTCTCCCTGCTATTGACATTAATTTGTTATCTTTATCTTGGTAGTTTATTATCATATCCTGTTCAATCTATTTGACCAGTAGGTGTCTTGACTGTTCCTCGCCACTACTCCGCCGAGGTTAGTCTTGATACTTACTGGGCAACACTACGGTGTGCTCATACTACACTTCTGTACATTTTTGTACAGATCCAGATATTTGATCATTAGTAGTTGTGTGGATCATTGCTGTGGAGACTCATGGTAAACCTGCTGCTGCGATCACAGGTGTCACGACCCAAAATCCATCAAGGTCGTGATGGCGCCGGACACCACAGTCAGGCAAGCCAACACTCAATAGTTAATTAAATTCCTATTTTAGTATTTTGAAAATCGTTACTTTTTATTTCATTATATAAAGATCAAATAAAGTTACTGAGTAAACAACAATGTTTTAAATAATCCAATCGACAAATACATCCCAAAGTCATCCTAGAACCCGGTGTCACAAGTGGATGGGAAGTTTCTAAGAAAAACCAAAAGAATTACAATAACCGTCCAGAATACACATAGGACAGTAAAGAAAGTACAATACATCCGAGGAAGACTCTGTTGGCTGCGGGTTGTCTCGAGAAGAGAGCTCTCCTAAATCTCCAGGTCAGCCACATCACTGCGTCAAGCGGGGCCACTAGATATACATGTACCTATGCAACAAAAATACACAGCAAATGTAGTATGAGTACGAAAACAACGTGTACCCAATAAGTATCCCTCCTAACCTCGAAGAGGTAGTGACGAGAGGTCGAATTTAACACTTTCTAGAGGTCAATTTAATAAAATCAAGGGTGACACTAAGCATGGATATCATAGGTAGTTAATAAATAGTGATAGGAAATAACAACTTCTTCCATAATTACAAACTTTAAATCTTCGTCATTTCAGTTGACAACTTATAATTCAAGGCCAGTAACCAGTTAAAAATCTCAGAAAGTACTCAGCAAATATCATGCGCAAGAAATGCCAAGGGTCGAACGACTCGAACAAACAATAATAACATGTGTACTACCGAAGGGTCGAATGACTCGAACCATAGATGCATCTATTACACCGCTCGCGAATCGTACATGCGACGCAGTCAAATATAAATAATAAAGTTACCCCGCTCACGAATTATACATGCGACGCAGGTACTCATAGATACACATATCCAAACAGTAAATCCAGACTTTATCAAGAAAACAATTACCCAAAGAAGTGATAGATTCTCTTTTATTGGTCATGAGGATAGTATTTAAATCTTTTCTAGAAATTCATTTTCCAAGTTCGATAATGTTTAAACATTTTTAAAATTTATCGGTAAAATTACAAGTACGGCAAATAAATTATGCTTTTGGGTCCTAGACTACCCGGACATAAGCATAATAGTAGCTACACACAGACTCTCGTCACCTCGTGCGTACGTAGCCCCCACACACAGTAGAACATATTTAATTACTTCACCAATGGGGACAATTCCCTCTTACAAGGTTAGAAAGGAGACTTACCTCGCTTTGAAGATTCATAACCGGCAACCAAGCCCTTTCGATGACGCAAATTGATGCACAATGCTCCAAAACTATCCAAATAACGGGCAAACCAAAAAAATATACTCTAATACTTATAACAAAGCAATTTATATAAACTCCCAACTCCGCTCGAAAAGTCGATAAAATCACCCTCAGGCCCACGTGCCCGGATTCCGAGATTTTTCGACGATAAAGATTACCTATAACTTTACGAACTCAAATATATAATTATCTTTCAATTTCATGCCCTAATTCTCGGTCAAAATAAAAAAAAATACAATTTCTAAGTCTTCCCACCAAAACCCCAAATTTCTATAAATTTTCTTCTCTAATCCATGCATAATCCAAGTATTTAACTCAAGATGGGAATAAATCACTCACCTTATGGAAGATGCTGAAAATACAACTCCAAATCGCTCCAAAATCGCCTTCCATCGAAGAAATGAAGTGAAAATAAGCCAAGACCTTGATTTTAAAGTACACATTGCCCAGAACCGACCTCCGCACCTACTGCCTCCCGCCTTGCACCTGCGCGCCCACACGTGCGCCGAAGCACCTGCACCTGCGGCTTTCTCCTTCCCAGCCGGGCTCCGTACCTGCGCTTCCTCTTCCGCATCTGCGCCTTCACAGGTACGGAAACAACCTCGCACCTGCGCCCCCAGCCAAGCAGCCAAATTCCACATCTGCGATGCCAAAACCGCACTTGCGGCCCTTATTGCGCAGGTGTGGTCGGACCAGACACCAGATGCTTCAGCCCTTCCTCAACTCCAAATTCGATCCTTTAACCACCTGGAATCAATCCGAGGCCCCCGGGACCCCGTCGAATCACACAACCTATTTTTGCGGACCTGCTCGAGGCCTCAAATCACATCAAATAACATCGAAACAACGGATCGCAACTCAATTCAATCTTTATGAAATTTGAAATTTCCAACTTCTACCTTCAATGTCGAAACATATCAAATCACGTCTGATTGACCCCAAATTTTTCACACAAGTCACATTCAACATTACGAACCTGCTCTAACTTTCAGAATCAGAATCCGACCCCGATATCAAAATTTCCACTTCCGGTTCAATTCCTCAAAAACCTTCAAATTTCTAACTTTAACCAAATGACTCCAAAATGAGATATAGACCTCCGAATTCACTTTCGATCGCACTCCTAACACCAGAATCACCATACGAAGCTATTCCCAGACTCTGAATCCCAAACGGACATCAATAACACTGAAATGCACTTCAACCCAGACTTATGAAATTTCTTCTAAAATACTAACTTCCACAATATGCGCCGAAACACTCATGGGTCATCCAAAACCCATTCTGAACATAGCCCAAGTCCGAAATCATCATATGAACCTGTTGGGACCTTCAATCATGATTCTGAGGTCATTTACTCAGAAATCCAATCTCAGTTAATTCTTCCAACTTAAGACTTTTCAAATGAGAATTTTCTTTCCAATTCGACTTCGAACTTCCCGAAATTAAATCCCGACCATGCCTAAAGAGTCATAATACCTGAAATGAAGCTGCTCATGGCCTTAAACCGCCAAACGATGTGCTAGAGCTTAAAACGACCGGTCGGGTCGTTACATTCTCTCCCACTTAAATATATGTTCGTCTTCAAACATGATAAGACTGCTCTGGATGTATCTAAAATCACCGTTTAACACTTCGTGCACCTATCTGTGTTGCGACCACTCCGCTGAACGCATTAGCTCGATCAAATCCAACGATATCTTCTTTTATCCATACAATAAGCTCAGAACCCGTTCCAACACCCGAAATCCTCTGTCAGGCCTGTTTCAAATATATGAACACCTAATTAATCACTACACGAGGTGCCAGAATATGATTGCATGCCTCCACTGAATTAGCACCACACACCGCATAACTCATCATTTAACCATAATGACATTCCCTGACCTTAATAGCTAAAATTCCACGAATCTGATGCTCCTAATGCACCTCATGACTTATATATAGGTCATGCTACAACGCTTACGATACCACCGCAATGGAGGAGTGTGTAGAAATTTATAACTAACTGTAGAGTCAACAAATCATTTAATCTCTCCTCTTGACTAGAATCATCACATCATCACGAACCAAATAATGGTATTTGTCCTTTAATATACTTCACATAATCTTATCGCACTGATCCCTAGTCCAATAATCTCGTCTCACCCAGTACGAACTGCTTAGACAACAAGTCACCCCAGACATGACCAACAATTTCACATGATGCCACAATGCGCCAATAGGCCATAACTCGAATGCGATACGTAAAGAAATGACTCAGGAAAGGACTACTCAACTCACGCAACTATTATGAACAATTCTCAGAAAATAGAAAGAACATCACAAGAAAATAGATATAGGTAACCGTACTCAACATCATATTATTGCGGCGCGCAACCCGATCCAAATAATATGCTCGTGGCGGCGTGCCACCCGATCCACATATAAAATTCACGTAAGGAGATACACACCGAGCTAAATTTCTCATTACCACAAAATACTGAATATCGGTCACAAGCATTCTAAGTGCATAATACCATCATGGGGAGACTGATACAGCCATACGCTACAAAACTCAAGCACAACTGAGGTGCGATATATATATACTCTGAATCTCTGAGCTATCATGCTCACATAACATCATCACTACACGGAACCTCAACACATAAGAAATTGTCAAGTCGTTGTACAACTCACATGGCACAATCATAAAATTACCTGAAATGAACGATGATGGAACAACATATGATGTTCTAATATCCCTCTGAGAGAAGCGCCATACGTAAATGAAACACCTCAGACTCACATGGAGCCCATGATCATATTTAAATCCATTCACAACTTTCATGTCGATTCCGCTCACACCGAGTTAGGCTAATAGCCTTACCTGGGTCCATAATAACCCACTTTTCTCATAAACGCAAGAACAACCATCATAGCCGGAAAAAAACCCCTACATCCGCAACCAAATGAACCGAGCACCCTCCAGGAATAAACTCTCAAATAAACAATATTATACTTATTTATACTTGGTCTGAATCTTCAATCAATTAAGTGACTGCATGTCACACTCATACGATCTTCGCGTGGAATACACTTGCACGACCTCATGCACTAGATAAAAAGTTTGTACCTCCATACCACCGGCCACACAAATGTTGTAAAGCCTACCAAGAAATCTACAACCAGAACGCAAAGCCTCTTACACAACCACCGATCAGGTGATGCTGAAGAAAATACCAGCTTACTCTAAACATCCAAATCCCTTCCCTTGCTCATCCGAGCTCGTGACATCCTTGTCAACACTGAACTGAAACCTTGATCCTTACCTCAAGTTCAATACTGCTCACTGCACCTAACATGCCAATATGAAATAGCACAAGAATTCCATCATAACTCCTGAACCACTATTAGGGCGAACACTTTATCACATAGAAACCTTTTACTTAACTTAATTTAAGAGAACCACAATGACACACGACTGAATTCTCATAATCACAAAACATGCAAATCCTCAGGTAATAGTCTATGCCACCATCATCCTTCCGGGATCCGCCTACCCATGACAGGTCATTTCCCACATGGCTGGCCATCTAACTTTTCCAAATTTCCACTACTCACGCCATTCTCAAACTCTACCTCTGCAGGACATATTTGATTCTCCCGAATACCTCAATCTGAAACTGATACGACACTTAGCCTCGCAATCAACTTATCGACAACAAACTCCCCCCACTTTGCTCAAGCCATAGATCAAGATGAACAATAACTCGCAATGCCCATACGCTAACACCGCCATAATACCGCAATGAGATTCAATCAAACCTTCCATAAGCTCATATAACACGGCCCATCTTATACCTTAATCCAATTCGCAGTCACCTTAAGAATGATGATAACTCCAAATCAATACATAGCGACTCAATTCGCACTCACTTCGAGTGATTCGATTCCACGAGACTACTTTGTCTCCAAGCCCATGAACCGTTTCATGCTCTCCTTGCATGCATATTCACATATTCGACCGGTATACCCATTCTGATAACCCTTTTACGAACCCAAAGTCATTTTCTCATTTTTCCTCCAAATGCTACTCTGCGCCAAAGATAACATAGAACACTCCAACCATATTCTCTTTCTCAAAATTCAGCTGCAAAACCTAGATTCTTAACCATACAGTGGGCTTGAAATTCTTAGACACCACATTCTGACCTTCAAATTTACTAGGAATGTTGTTGAGAGTCACCCGCTCTGGCTTGGTCCCTGAATATAATCAACTCCACGGCTTCGCTGGCACCTGAACACCCATCTTGAATAAGCACTCGACTGAATCACTTCCCTTGCAAATTACCTATGTACTAAGCATAAATCTGGAATCTTTCCAAAGCCTAAACCTGATTCAATAAGGCCAATCTTTGCACAAATTTATCAAATCCTATTCTCAAGTACTAGTCATGTCTTATTCCTTAGCTGTAATAACCCACAAGAATTTTCGCCAGTAGATACCCATGCAACCGAATCGTATGCGGTGGAACTCTCCCACTTAGACTGAAGCCGCTATTACACAAATATGGAACTCACCAAGAAAATTCCTTCATTGTTGACATGATCCTGCATAACCAACTCACCAAATTCCTTGAAATCCTTCCGTTAGCATTTGACAAGAACTCTGAGTCATTAACCACATTCTCATATCCGACCTTTTGCTAAATAGTCAGTAAAATCCCTCGCAAAAACTCCGCCAACCATGCAACCACTAACCTGCTCACAGAAGATCACCCATATGCAAAAATTACCAACTGACACCTTCCAACGACGATGTACTGCACAATCTCTACGACATCAATACCCCGTCTTACACCCGTTCTCATTTACCAACTTTTCCAGTCCGTCCGCTCCTCATGGACATCTACTAAATGTGCGAAAATATCTTCTAATTCATAGATTTACAGCATCCTTCTTCATATCGAACAACTTCTCTCTGTTGAATCCAATCTTCTACCGAAATAGTCAATATTTCAATTTAGGCCCGGTGACCCAATCACCGTCCACTAAAAATCTCAAATCGCTCCAAACTTCTCTTCAAGATGTGCGGCTATCTTACCACAAAACTCATATGCCACACTGCCACTCTCCCACTTTGGTCAAACTCACTCCTTTAAGCAACTGCTCGACTTCCGTTTCTTACACCTGGCCTTATAGAAATTTAACCATTTCCCGACACTTCCACATGCATTTCCTCATCGTATGCTGCCCAGTTGTTGCCTCCAATAAATATCATTCTCTGTAACACTTAAACCAACAGATCACCACAACTTCAAAACTCTCCGAAGATCATCTTCCTCAAGCCGCCTACATTAGAAATACTTATTCAATCCTGACCCACCGCACACCACGATATCTGACAGCCACTTCTTCACTACTACTTCACATTATTCTGACCCAATGCAATCGAAGAAACCATAGCACTGGCGGACTTAACACATCCTACTAGATCAAAGACAACGATGTCACATCACAGATGAAGCTTCCACCTCACTTGAAAACACCCAATCTCATTGCTCTATCAACCCAAACCTGATCATTTATAGTTCAATTGTCTTTCCTCTGCCGGAAATAAAATACTGAAATCTCAGAATCACGCTCCGAGTAGAACTCCTATCAAGTCATTCATTTCCCCGACGCATGAGAAAGAATCCTATCATCATATCAATACCGTGTGATAACTAATTACAAGAATCATAACAACCTGATCATAGCCTCAAAGATCTCAGAAATACAACTACGGGGCTGAAACAACATAATATCCTTCCGCAAAACAACGACAATAGCCCCAACCATCCGTGCATGGAAAGACATCACGCACCATATCTGTAGCACCATTATAATTCCTCATATTCCCGACTCATATAAAGCGCTTCGCGACGTGTAAGATTGAGTAAGAAGAAACGTAGGCATAAGCCTCAAAGGGATCAAATCGCACGATAAGGAATCAAGAGGTGAAGTACTCCTAACAGCCTTGTAGCCTCTCGAAGATAAGTACAGACATCTCCGTACCAATCCGCAAGACTCTATTAGACTTGCTCATGACTCGTGAGACCTAAGGGAACCTAGTGCTCTGATACCACGTTGTCACGACACAAAATCCATCAAGGTCGTGATGGCGCCGGACACCACAGTCAGGCTAGCCAACACTAAATGGTTAATTAAATTCCTATTTTAGTATTTTGAAAATCGTTACTTTTTATTTCATTATATAAAGTCAAAATAAAGTTACCTAGTAAACAACGATGTTTTAAACAATCCAATCGACAAACACATCCCAAAGTCATCCCAGAACTCGGTGTCACAAGTGCATGAGCAGTTTCTAAGAAAAAACAAATGAATTACAATAACCGTCCAGAATACAAATGGGACCGTAAAGAAAGTATAATATATCTGAGGAAGACTCTGTTGGCTGCGGGTCGTCTCGAGGGGAGCATCTCTCCTAAGTCTCCAGGTCAGCCACATCACTGCATCAAGCGAGGCCACTAGATATACACGTACCTATGCAATAAAAATGCACAACAAGTGTAGTATAAGTATGAAAACAACGTGTACCCAGTAAATATCCTGCCTAACATCGAAGAGGTAGTGACGAGAGGTCGAATTTGACACTTGCTAGAGGCCAATTTAACAAAATCAACGGTGACACTAAGCATGGACATCATAGGTAGTTAACAAATAGTGGTAGGACATAACAACTTTTTCCACAATTACAAACTTTAAATCTTCATCATGTCAGTTGACAACTTATAATTCAAGGACAGTAACCAGTTAAAAATCTCAAAAAGTACTCAGCAAATATCATGCGCAAGAAATTCCGAGGGTCGAATGGCTCGAACCAACAATAATAACATGTGCACTGCCGAAGGGTCGAACGGATCGAACCATAAATGCATTTATTACCCCGCTCGCGAATTGTACATGCGACGCGGTCAAATATAAATAATAGAGCTACCCAGCTCGCGAATTATACATGCGACGCAGGTACTCATATAAATAATAGAGTTACCCCGCTCGTGAATTATACATGCAATGCAGGTACTCATGGATACACACATTCAAACAGTAATCCAGACTTCATCAAGAAAACAATTAACCTAGGAAGTGATAAATTTTCTGTTAATGGTCACGAGGATAGTATTTAAATCTTTCCTAGACTACCCGGACATAAGCATAATAGTAGTTACGCATGGACTCTAGTCACCTCGTGCGTACGTATCCCTCCCCTTCACACAGCAGCACATATTTAATTACTTCACCAATGGGGACATATCCCTCTTACAAGGTTAGAAAGGAGACTTACCTCGCTCCGAAGATTCATAATCGACTTCTAAGCCCTTCTCATGACTCAAACTGATGCACAACGCCCCAAAACTATCCAAATAATGGGCAAACCAATGAAAATATACTCTAATACTTATAACAATTTAATTTAAATAAATTCTCAACTCTGCTCGGAAAGTCGATAAAAAAATCACCCTCGGGCCCACATGCCCGGATTCTGAGATTTTTCAAAGATAAAGATTACCCATAACTTTACGAACTCAACTATATAATTCTCTTTCACATTCAAGCCCTAATTCACTGTAAAAAAAATACAAATTCTAGGTCTTCCCACCAAAATCCCAAATTTCTATACATTTTCTTATCTAATCCATGCATAATCCAAGTATTTAACTCAAGATGGGAAGAAATCACTTACCTTGTGGAAGATGCTGAAAATACCACTCCAAAATCGCTCCAAAATCGCATTCCATCGATGAAATGAAGCGCAAATAAGCCAAGACCTCGGTTTTAAAACACACACAGCCCAAACCCGACCACCACACCTGCGGCCTCGCACCTGCGCTCCCGCAGGTGTGCCCAAGCACCCGCACATGCGGCTTCCTCCTTCCCATCCAAGCTCCGCACCTGCGCTTCCTCTTCCGCATATGCGCCTTCGCATGTGCGGAAACAACCTCACACCTGCACCCCCATCCAAGCCAGCCAAATTCCACATCTGCGATGCCAAAATAGCACATGCGGCCCTTATTGTGCAGATGCGGTCGCAGCAGATACCAGATGCTTCAGCCCTTCCTCAACTCCAAATTCGACCCATTAACCACCCGGAATCTACCCGAGGCCGTTGGGACCCCGTCCAATCACACCAACCTGTTCCAAAACATAGTGCGGACCTTCTTGAGGCCTCAAATCATATCAAATAACATCGAAACAATGGATTGCAACTCAATTCAATCTTTATGAACTTTGAAATTTCCAACTTCTACTTTCGATGCCGAAACCTATCAAATAACGCCCGATTGACCCCAAATTTTGCACACAAGTCACATTCAACATTACAGACTTGCTCCAACTTTAGAAATCGAATTCCACTTCCGGTTCAATTCCTCAAAAACCTTCAAATTTCTAACTTTAGCCAAACGAGTCCAAAATGACCTACGGACCTCCGAATTAACTTCCGATCGCGCTCCTAACACCAGAATCACCATACGGAGATATTCCTATACTCGAAATCCCAAACGGACATCAATAACACCAAAATGCACTTCAACCCAGACTTATGAATTTTTTTCTAAAATACTAACTTCCACAATATGCGCCGAAACGCTCCCGGGTCATCCAAAACCCGCTCTGAACATACGACCAAGTCCGAAATCATCATACGAACCTGCTTGACCCTTAAAATCCTGATTCTAAGGTTGTTTACTCAAAAATCCAATCTTAGTCAATTCTTCCAACTTAAAGCTTTTGAAATGAGAATTTTCTTTTCAATCAACTCCGAACTTCCCGAAATTAAATTCCAACCATGCCCATGAGTGATAATACCTGAAATGAAGTTTCTCATGGCCTTAAACCACCAAATGACGTGCTAGAGCTCAAAACGACCGTTCAGGTCGTTACAACAGGTCTTGGAGTCACCTTCTATTGTGCTTATTTCTATTATTTCCTTTTGGTCTGGAACGGTGATGTATTCATTTTTTACAACCACTCATAGAAAGTCTTATGACTTGTACTACCGATTTTGGGATTATAAATTGTTTAGAGATTTCTATTTCGGAATCGTTTGAAGTTAGTAAATATTGTTGTTATTTCTGTTAAGGTTAGGCTTACCTAGTCTTAGAGACTAGGTGACATCACGGCTCCTTCGGATGGAGTTTGGGTTGTGACAAGTTGGTATCAGAGCTCTAGGTTCATAGGTGCTATGAGTTATAAGTAGGTTTAGTAGAGTCTTGCAGATCAGTACGGAGACGTCTGTACTTATCTTCGAGAGGCTAGAACTATTAGGATAATCTCTCTTATTTCATTCCTTATCGTGCGATATTGATTCAGATCGAAGCATATAACTTATGTTCCTTTACATCCACTCATGTATGATATTGTGCTCTCAGTGTCCGTTATGTGTCAGTGGTTCGTGATGCTACAAACGGGCTACGAGGGAGTCAGGGATGCTCAGACATTGTATCAACGTGTCGTCCCGACTGAAGATACAAGGGTATTGAGAGACTATTCAATTGTTCACAGGGAGGTGCAGCGGGTTCCGGCATCTGGTGGCTGAGTACGAGCTTGGGAAGGTTTAATTGGTTGGCTAGTCGTCGAGATTGTGGTTGGGTCATGAGGTGGATGTTGGTTGAGGATAGTTGGTGGTATTGGAGAATATGTGGTTCATATGATATTTCTACTCAGTGGAAGGTACATATTATCATTTAAGGTATTGAAGGAAGCGAGTTTGACGGTCACGAGAATGGACATGCGCTTAGTGGATGAATTGAGTACCTTGTGATTGGTGTTGTAGAGCTGTGAAGGTTAGTTTTGTGGATCATCAGATGTTGTTTTCTATGGCTTCGGGCCAAGTGGGGGAGTCCACTAGCGGCATTCAGATTGTAGAGTCATGTGTTACCTCAATTTTGGCCTAAGAAGTGTGTATAGATAGTATTAGAAGGTTCCCAAAATTTGTATATGACTAAGATATGAGATCTTGCATGGGATGATATTGGGAGTTACAGTGTTTCTACATAATTAATGTCTTTTCATTTCAGTGTCAAAAGCGGGTTAGAGAAATAACTTCAGATTCATAGAAGGTCTATTCAGCGTGGGCATCTTGGTCGGGGAATAATGGGGTGCTTCAAGGGAGATACAGTGGTTTATGAGTTGCTGGGCTACGTGCCTTGTACTAGGATTTTATGCAATGAGTTTTGGTTGGGGTAGTTGTGTATCGATAGGGAGAAGTGTTACCTCAAAGGAAAGACTAGGAGTAACCGAAGAAATGAGTTAACTCTGTGGTGTTGGGTCAGCATAGAAATAGAAGTAATTGGTCCTTTTTGAATGGGAATTCCCTACCGGCATTTGTGGCAGCATTCTTGGTTTGGATGGTTTATGTGTCTCGATTGAGTTGGGAAGATACGGTCCTAATGGTTTAGTTGCGTGCAGATGGATCTCGGAGATTTCTCGATGGTTTCGGCAACGGCTTGAGTCGGCTGGTTGCTATGGGCATAAGGAATATGTTGTACATTATGGTTTTCTCCTAGATGGATATCAGAAGTTAATAGAAGGTTGGTATTATTTGATATCATATGTGAAGAACGTGCATTTTAGGAAAGAACCTTGAGTTTTGGTTTGCGGGTGCGTGGCTAATGACATGGTGATTACTGGGTTTTGAGGCTTTTGTGGTTCGGGTTTTGTTACACGGTCGAAAAAATCTATATGGGTGCTTCAGTAAAATGATGGGGTGTGAGTGATGTATCAGCCATTTTATTAGCGTAGTTGAGTTCGGGTATGGAAATCTTGGTATTCCTAAGGTTTTGGGGCTAGATGTCCCCATATGCGAGTTATTTCTTCTATGAGAATTATTGATAGGTTTCTATGGACTTTTGGGAGGATATTTACCTATTTGGGAATGATCAAGATTTGGGTTGGGGCTATTTGAAAACTCAACGAGAATATGTATTTTATATCAGGTCAAGTTTGGGTGCTCTTGTGAGATTGTTATCACGGTTATGTTACCAGGCAGAATGGATATTATTTGTGCCCCTAGCCTATGTTATGTGCTGTTCTCTTATGCTGTGATGGGCTGTGAGGTTGTATGATTATTCTCCACACATGTTGTAATTCCGCTCATGCCTTATGGCGATGTGGGCGAAATGGCCCTCGTGATGTTGAATTGTTCGTTGCACCTTAGTTGTGCTTGCTTTCTTCCATGTTTTGGTAATTCTATTCATTTTACCATAGTTATACTTGTGCACTCTACTATGTTTGATATCAATATTCATGTGATCAGTGAACCCGAGCACTTTGGCTTGATGAGTGTTTGGGAGTGGGCTGCACACCGCAGTGGATGTTATGTGGGATACCCTTTCCTTGTGTTTATTTGGTGTTTTGTTTTCTCTTTGTGGGATGATTTAATGAAACTGTACTTTTGTTGTTACACATGTTGCACTTGTTAGATAATACGTATACCTTGCTTTCCTTCTCTTTGTACTGCATAACTGAGTTATTGTTGAGTTGGTATACGAGCTGTGTGGCATGAGAATCCGTGTGGTTCCGTGATGAGATGGTAGTTGTGTTTCTTGTATTAGCTGAGATGAGGTTCTTAGACTTGAGATTTGCACTATCGTATTGGGGGTGGGGAGTGTTTGGAAGTATAAGGTTGTTTATGCTAAGATTTGGGCAATGGCCGTCGACGGACGAGAGAGCTTCTTGACTTGTTGACTAGATGGGCGATTATGAGTCTCTGCATGTTTCTTTATCATGGGCAGAATTGTGGAGGTCCGGAACAAGGTTCTATTGAATGTGAAGTGTATTGCCGACGTCCAGAATGTTATTTGGGAAACTATGGTGGTCAGAAGTTATTGCTACAGGCATTTGAGTTGCGTCGAACATCGTGTGATTGTACACTGGGTTGGAATTATGGCTCGATTTGGCTTGCTCAGGTTATACAGTGAGATGATGCGAGATCTGAGTCCTATGATGAATTTCAGATGTTGAGATTTGGTAACGTCCTAAGGTTATGGACTAAGGATGAAGTGAGATCTTCGGTTAAATTGTGTTGTCAGTCCTACATAGGTATAGGTGTTGGGTAATCACCTCTGGGTGTATGTATGGTGACCTCATGCAGTGGTTTGATGGCTTTGGAACAACTCTTGGCACGTTAGAGGACGAACGAATGTTTAAGTGGGGAGAATGTAACGACTCGATCGGTCATTTTGAGAATTTGCACTTCGCTCGATAGTTTGGGGGCACAAGTAGCTCCGTATGATGTATTAGGACTTGTGTGCAAAATTTGAGCTCATTCCGAGTTCATTTGATATGTTTCGGCGCCATTTCTTCAATCATAAATGATATTTATTGAACAAATGAGCTCCGATTTCTTTTTTTGATTGAAGCATTATATCTGTATCGTAATTACGGACCGTAGCAAAAAGAATCATCGAATCTGAACATCGTATGAGGATTTTATGATCATTTTACTAAGAATTAGCTTACCAGATTTTTCAGATTAATTACGGAATTGCCACTGACGGCGTATTTAAAAATTTGCACTATTTGCAAATATTGAAACCAACATATCTCCTTCATTATAAGGTCAAATTGAGTTTTTCAAAATCCTAACTTGAGTAGAATTGCACAAGGATTCCATTGGAGGCATAAAAAGTGAGTTTCAAGATTGTTTGGCATGAGAAACGAGGCATAATAGCTGGCAGAAAAATATATAAAACAAGGGTTTGTTCATTCAGTCATATTTTGAGTTGGGGAGCTCGGATTTGGGCGATTTTGGAGGTGATATTTTCACCATATAGATTGGGGTAAGTTTTCTCTACTTGGTTTTGGTTATATTTCATGAATCCATCTTCGTTTTTAGGATTTAATTGATGATTTCAAAGTGAAATTGAGGAAGTTAGGGCTTGAGTTTTGGAGAGTTTGAGGTGAGAATTTGAGGGACCAAACAAAGTCCGATTTTGACGAATTTTATATGGTTAGACTCGGGAGAGAACGAGGTTTCTAATTCTAAAGAAATTGTATGTTAGAAACACTCAATAGCCAACAATTATAGTGGATTACAACAACATACTTTTCTTCAAGCAGAGACAAATCAAGACATCTTTCACTATTGTTGTAGTAGCAACTCAACTCAATTTAATTCAAAGGTCAGATTGAAACGTTTCACATTAATGAGCGACCAGATTATTTGTCCCAAATTGAATTCAACATTAAACTGATTTTTGTTACAAATATATTTAAAATAATTACTATAATAAAGACCCATTAATATAATAGTATGAAAATAAATCTAGACATAGTTTTAGAATATTTATTTTTGAGATATCATAATTATTATTTCTATCGAGCAGAGGCGGATTTAAGATTTTTAGTACATGGGTGCATTACTAAAGAAAGGAGTAAAAAATTGTATTAAATGGGAATTGACCTCTACTCCTCTTGGTAAATAACTCAATCTTCAACCAAGTGCACTATTCAACCTTGTTAGAGCATGGGTGTCAATAGTTAATATTATACCAAAATTAGAAAATATATATATATAATATCTATTTTGCGAAGAGACCATGGGTTCACGTGCCCCATAGTCTCCCCTATAAATCAACTCCTGCTTGTGAGATTAAACTTGGTTTTCTGTAGTTGTTGTAATAACAGATGTGCGTGATTGTGAAGTTTGATAGATTAAATTCTCTACGCATTTATACTTCACCCATAGTCTCCGAATTTCGCTATTGCTTCCTCCAATCTTCCTTACTTTCCAACTTGACACTAAACTCTGCACATCTCTTGGCATCACCAGTTGCACTCCAAACATACATAATAACACTGTCCAGATCTACCAGGAGAATTCACAATAAATCAGTATGTGATTGTTGATTTTACTTTCTTCTCACAGAGATAACACATGTTGCATATTATAAATCCTCTCCTCTAGAGCAAATCTTGAGTGGGCCGGGCTAAGTAGGCCGGTCCCGGGCCTAAGTGAGCCGGGCCTTTTTTTTAAATTTTTTTTATCTAAGCCAATTTCTAGTAAATTATATAGCTTATATATATATATATATATATATATATATATATATATATATATATATATATATATATATATATATATATATATAT
>ML427688.1:36034-51110 GCA_005239525.1 Nicotiana knightiana
AAAGATGTATTTTTTTTGGAAAAAAATGATAAAGTTTTGGGGGGAAAGACAAAGTGGGGGGGGGGGGGGAGGGGGTCAAAAGGCTATTTTATAAATAGCCAACGACTAGAAACGACAATTTTTTAAATGAACCAACGAGTATAAACGACCATTTTGGCAGAAATTTTAAAAAAAAGTCGTTGGGCCTATTTAGGCCCACTTAGGACCGGTCGAACCGGCCAACTTAGCATCCGGTCCCGTACCCAAAGTGTCCCTGTCTCGCGGGCCTATATCAAGGGATCGGCCCACCTAGAAGCCCACCCGGTCCCGGTCCTAAACAGTTAGGCCCGTTTAGGCCCACTACCCATTTGGGCTTGCGGGCCTGGGCTGGGCCCAAACCTAACCGGACCATATGCCACCCTTAGTGGAGATAGAAAGGTTGTTTCTAATAGACCCTCGGTTTAGAAAAGCATAAGCACAACATTAATGAAAAGAAAAATATGAAGGGACAACACCAAGAAGCCATATAAAAGAAACATAAATAACAACAAGATAGTAAGATGACCGAAATACAAAAAATGGCAAGTAGTCATTGAAACCTAACCTACTACCCTAATCCTGGGCCTCTACACCTTCCTATCATGGGTCATGGCCTCGATCATTGTGATGACCCAAAAGGTCATCCCGTGTAATTTTATCTAAATATGTGTTCCGAGGCCGTGAAAACCTCCTTATATCATACATCGATTTACGTGCGCATCTCGGGCGTGTAGCTGGGAAGCCATTATGTTAAAAATTGATAAAAATGATATTTTTGTGTTGAAATTTGAATAAAGTTGACTTCGGTCAATATTTTTGGTAAACGGACCCGGATCCGTGATTTGACGGTCCTGGAGGGTCCGTAGGAAAATATGGGACTTGGGCGTATGCCCGAGTTCTGAGGTGCCAAGTCCGAGAAATGATTTTTTGAAGAAAATTATTTTCTGAAAAATATAAAGGTTTTTGAAAACGAGATTTGATGTGAAACCTATGAAACTAGCCTCGTATTATGGTGCCGGAGGCCGGAACAAGTTCAATATGTCTTATATGTGTTATCTGTGAAATTTGGTATGAAACAAACTCAGTTTGAGGTGATTCGGACTAAAAATGGAAAAATTTGAAGTTAATGAAGTTTTGAGAATTTGTATAGATTTTGAGGTTTAATTCGATATTTATGATGTTATTTCGGTGGTTTAATTACTCGAATAAGTCCGTAGGTTGTTTTTGAGGTTGTGTGTATATTTGGTTTTGAGCCACGAGGGCTCGGGTGAGTTTCGGGTAGGTGTCGGGGTGCAAACATAGGAAAAATCTGGTGTTTTAGTGTTGTAGCTGGCGTCTGATGTGTTGCTGTATGCGATCGCATAGGTATAGCTGCGATCACATAGCTTTGAGAAGGGGGAGGAGTCAGGTACACTGTGCAATCGCGTAGGTGGGCCTGCGACCACACATGGGTGTAGGAGAGCTGGGGGGTAGGTAGCTTGCTCTGTGCGATCACATTTGCACAGTCGCGATCGCAGTGCTTTGGGGTCATTCAACTGTGTCATCGCATTTCCTCTCCCGCGATCGCATAGGTCTAAATTGCCCAATCATTTTTAATGTCTTAAAACAGAACCCATTACGGGGTTAGACACAAATTTCATAATTTCTTCTTCTCCACTTCATCTTAGGCGATTTTTGCAAGAAAACTTCACCACAACATCATAGGTATGTAAACCTACACTCATTTCCTTCAATATTTATCAACACCCATTAGATTTCTAGGCCTAAAGCATGAGTTTAAGGGTAGAAAATTAGGGATTTGGGTAGAGTTAGGGCTTTTTGGTTATTTATAAATTTGACCTCGTTTTGGGGTTGGATTTCAAAACAAATTATACATTCGGGCTCGTGGGGGAATGGGTGATCGGGTTTTGGTCCGAACCTCATGTTTTGGACCAAGTGGGCCCGGGGTCAAATTTTGGAATTTTGGGAAGAATGTTCGGAAACCTATAATTAGGCTTTGGAATGGAATTGTTGAGTAAATATTGATGTTATTGAGTCGATTATGTCTAGATACGATTATTTCGGAGTCGGATTCGAGAGGAAAAGCGGTGCTAGAAGCTTGATTTGCATTCTTGGAGTCGAGGAAAGTGTTTGGCCTAACCTTAGCTTGAGGGAATAGGTATAGCGTCTTATTTGCTATGTGTTATTCCATGTCCAATGTATAGGTGAGATGACGAGTACCTATATATTGTGGTCAAGTATGCCCGTGAGTCGAACTTGATGAATTTCATAGTGTTCTTTGGTATTCTCTGTGTTATGAATTAATTCTTATTCTGGAAGTGATACATTGAGGATATATCATGATGTAGAATGTTATTGATTACTCGTTCGATTGAGGATTATTTGTAAAAATATACCTCTAAGTGAGATTGGTTATACCTGAGTCCCTTGTCGGGACGGTAGAATCCTTGTTGAATATTTCTGTGCATCTGAGGTTTCTATTTGATGAATTTTCCTATAAATTGTTGATTTTATACATGTTACGCACGAGGGGACATTCTGTGGTGAGTGATCGTGAGGTTATGCACGAGGGGACATTCTGTGCCGAGTCTTTATTTATTTATTGCACGAGGGGACATTCCGTGACGAGTGATTGTGAGGTTATACACAAGGGGGACATTCCGTGTCGCTTGTTTATTTATTTAGTACACGAGGGGACATTTCGTTCCGAGTGATTGTGAGGTTATGTACGAGGGGACATTCCGTGCCGAGTGATTATTTATTTACGCACGAGGGGACATTCTGTGCCGAGTGACTGTGAGGTTATGCACGAAGGGACATGCCGTGCCGTTTTTGTTTATTTACTTGTTCAGAGCTGTTAATTCCTGCTGTTATTTATGCATTCCAATTATTATCTTGTTATGTTGTTTCAGCTAGGTATTGCCCTTCGTTCTCAGCATGTTCTCCCCCGTTTTTGTATTTACTTGATTATTCCTTGTCATTATTTCCTATATACTATTGAAATGCACAGGTATTATGTGTGGTCGTGTCCTAGCCTCGTCACTACTTCGCCCAGGTTAGACTTGACAGTTACTCAGTATATGGGGTCGGTTGTACTGATGCTACACCTGCACTTCCTTATATTGTGCAGATTACGGAGCCGGACCCAGTGGACATTGATCGAGGGAGTATCCTTCAGTCCATGTCTTATCTTGTATTTCTAGACAGCTACACTTGTTTATTTCAGACTCATGTTTTTAGTAAATCTTAGACTGTCCGTGAAATTGTGAAACCAGTTCTTGGGGTATGTTTAAGGAAATTTCGTAAGATTTTTTATTTAAGTTGTTGAAATTATTATCTTCCGTATTCTTATTTCTATTTGTTCTTCTATTTCACTTTTTAAATGCTAAATAACAAAGGAAAAAATAAGAATAACCAGTAATGTTGGCTTGTCTAGCGGGTTCAATGTTAGACGCCATCACGGCCTGAAGGTGAGATTTCGGGTCGTGACAAGTTGGTATTAGAGCACTAGGTTTCCTAGGTGTCATAATTCACAGAAAAATTTGTAGAGTCTGAGGGATCGGTACAGCGACATCTGTACTTATCCCCTAGAGGCTGCAAAGTTAGGAATAATTTCACATTTCTTCTTCTCTGTCGTGCGGTTTGAATTCTAAATGCTAACTGATTTTTATTCTATTCTCTCGCAGATGGAGAGAACGCGTGCTTCCTCATCTACCGATCAGCAGCCTGATCCTTCTGTTGCAGCTCTTACGAGGAGCCGAGGACGAGGCCGAGGCCGTGCTAGAGGCCGAGGCGGAGCCAGGGCTCAGCCCAGAGTAGCAGCACCAGTAGAGGACCCACATGTAGACTTTTCCGGTGAGATTCCTGCTCAGGCAGTTCCTGTCGGACTAGCTCAGGTCCTAGACGGGTTCATTGCCACCCGGTTCTTCAGGATCCTCTGGTCTGTCTAGTGGGCCGTATGGATAGCGTGGCTCAGGCCGGTCTTCTTCCTACTGCACCAGTCGTCTCTCAGGTTGAAGGAGTAACCCAGACTCTTGCTAACCGCACACCAGAGCAGCTAGTTCCTCAGTTCCAGACTCCAGCACCTTAGGCAGCCGGAGCAGCTCAATCGGGTTTTGTGGCACAGATATTTGAGGGGGCAGCTATGTCTGTTGACTATTTGTGGAGATTGGATCGGTTCACCAAGCTATTTCCTACTACATTTACTGGTGCACCATCAGAGGATCCCCAAGATTTCTTGGACAATTGCTATGAGGTTGTTCGGAACATGGGCATCGTGGAGTCCAATGGAGTTGATTTTGCTACATTCCATATTTCTGGTACCGCCAAGACTTGGTGGAAGGATTTCTGTTTGACCATACCAGTTGAGTCTTCGCCTTTGACTTGGGCTCAGTTCTTCGAGTTATTCTTGAGATGTTTCTACCAGTTACCCAGGGGGATGATCTTCGGAGGCTGTTTGAGCGCCTCCAGCATGGATCTATGACTGTTACACGGTACGAGACCAGGTTCATTACTTTGGCCCGACATGTTATCATGATACTCCCCACTGATCGCGAGAGGGTGCGGAGGTTTATTGAGGGTCTAGCTCAGCCTATTAGACTCGAGATGGCCAGAGAGACAGGTACTGATATTTCATTCCAGGAGGCAGCCAATGTGCCAGGCATATTGAGATGGTTTTATCACAGGGCAGTGGTCAGGGGTCTGACAAGAGACCTCGCTATTTCGGTCGATTCAGTGGTGCCTCATCTCGAGGTAGAGATTCTTTTGGCTGAGGTCATCCTCCTAGACCATTCCAGTTAGCACTCCAGGTATCCCGCAGTGCACCACCAGCTCCTATCAGTGCACCGCCGCTTTAGAGCTTCCAGAGCGGTTATCCTGGTCGTCAGGGACAGTTTCAGGGACAGCATCCTCAGCAGCCGAGGTCTTGCTTCACTTGTGGTGTTGTGGGTCACATTTCCAGGTTCTGCCCCCGAGCTTCTAGTGGTTCTCAGTATCAGGGTTCTCGTGCTATGATTCCCACACCAGGTGCACCACCACCCCCTCAGCCAGCTAGGGGTAGCGGTCGAGGTGCCAGAGGTGGAGGCCAGACACTTAGAGGTGGAGGGCAGGCCACGAGAGGTAGAGGTCAGCCTGTAGTGGGTAGACCCAGAGATGTTCAGGTTGGAGGGGCTCCGCCTCGATGCTAGGGGTGGGCATATATCGGGTAAAATCGATAACCCGAATCGTTAATTATTTATTAGATTATCGATATTGGGTTATCAGGTTAACGGTTCGGTAACGGGGTAAAAAAGAATTTTTATTGGGTTATCGGTTCGGGCTCGGTTTGCAATTTTGTTATTGAGTAAAAATTGATAAGCCAATAAGAATAAACTAATTTATGAATTTACCCTTAAATATATACTAGAGTTTTATTTCCATAATTCCCTCTTCAATAGTTCAGTTGTCCGCTAGTCTCAAACTCTCAATTGTTTCCGCCGCAGCCCGCAAGTACCCTACTCCAGGATGTAGTAAATAGATGTCCAAATTAGTATAGAATGACTTTGAAGGCAACTGCTTGTTCTTTTATGTGCTTGGTTATTGAAGTTTAGTTACAAGTAGTAGTAATTTTGTTTCTTGAATTGTGAGGACTGTAAATTTACATTCTGATTTTGTACTCCACAAACTTTCATTGCACTTGTGGTGGCTTTTCTTCTTTTATTTACTTGTTTATGAATGTTCAGGCCCAAATTACTAGTAAAAAGCAGTGAATGTTACATGCCACAATTTGAGGCTCGTTAAACGGGTATGAAAGTTCCTACTATGATGCTTGTTATAAGATCTTTACTTGACAGACCAAGTGGCCAACTACGATATTGTATACAACAAACTTCTGGCAGTTTGATTTCTTAGTATTATATATTGCAAATTTTTTTTAGTTGTTTTATCTTATCGAGTAAACCGATAACCGAACTGATAATGATCGATAATTGATTAACCGATAACCGATAACTAATATCTTATCAGTTTGGTTATCGGGTTATGATATTTGTAAACCGATAACCGATAGGCAAAACCGATAATGTTCAAAACCGAACCGAACTGAACCGACCGATGCCCACCCTTACCCGATGCTATGCTATTCGTGCTAGGCCTGAGGCTGAGGCCTCTAATGCAGTTATTACAGGTATGGTTTCAGTTTGCAGCAGAGATGCTTCGGTTTTATTTGATCCGGGTTCTACATTCTCCTATGTGTCTTCATATTTTCCCCTTATCTGAGCATGCCCCGTGATTCCCTGAGTAATTCTGTATATTTGTCTACCCTGATAGGTGATTCTATTGTGGTAGATCGAGTCTACCGTTCATGCTTAGTGGTTATTGGTGGTTTGGAGACTCATGTAGATATTTTGCTTATTGATATGGTTGACTTCAATGTTATTTTGGGGATGGATTGGTTATATCCCTACCATGCTATTCTGGACTGTCATGCCAAAACAGTGACCTTGGCCTTGCTAGGAGTACCTCGTTTTGAGTGGAGAGGGACTCCTAATCATTCTTCAGGTAGAGTTATTTCATATATGAAGGCTCGGCGCATGGTCGAGAAGGGTTATTTAGCATATTTGGCCTATGTTCGTGATTCTAGTGCTGAGATTCCTTCTATGGAGTCTGTGCCCGTGGTTAGTGAGTTTCCAGAGGTACTCCCCGGTGACCTGCCGGGCATGCCACCTGACAGGGATATTGATTTTTTCATTGAGTTGGCTCCGGGCACTTAGCCCATTTCTACTCTGCCGTATCGTATGGCCCTACCAGAGTTGAAGTACTTGAAGGATCAGTTGCAGGATTTGTTGGATAAAGGCTTTATTAGGCCTAGTGTTTCTCCGTGGGGTGCATCAGTGTTGTTCGCTAAGAAGAAAGATGGCTCAATGAGGATGTGTATTGACTACCGGCAGTTGAACAAGGTTACTATTAAGAATAAGTATCCTTTTCCAAGGATTTATAATTTATTTGACCAGCTTCAGGGTGCTTCAGTGTTTTCCAAGATAGATTTGAGATCTGGTTACATTTAGCTGAGGATTAGGGCGTCTGATGTCCCTAAGACAACCTTTCGTACTCGGTATGGGCATTATGAGTTCCTGGTGATGTCATTTGGGTTAACAAATTCCCCCGGTGCTTTTATGGAGTTGATGAACCGAGTGTTCATGCCCTATTTGGACTTATTTTTGATTGTTTTCATTGATGATATTTTGATTTACTCCCGTAGCCGTGAGGAGCATGAGCAGCACCTTCGAGTCGCACTCCAGACTCTGAAGGATAGTCAGTTGTATGCCAAATTTTCCGAGTGTGAATTATGGTTGAGTTCGGTTGCATTTTTAGGCCATGTGGTATCATCAGAGGGTATTCAGGTGGATCCCAAGAAGATTTCAGCAGTCAGAGATTGGCCTAGGCCCACTTCAGTTACGGACGTTCAGAGTTTCTTGGGCTTAGCAGGTTATTATCGCCGGTTTGTGGAGGGCTTTTCGTCCATTGCATCCCCGATGAACAAGTTGACCTAGAAGGTTGCCCCGTTCAGGTGGTCAGATGAGTGTTAGGTGAGCTTTCAGAAGCTCAAGAAAGCCTTGAACACTGCACCGGGGTTAGTTTTTTCCAAATGTTTAGGACCATATACCGTGTATTGTGATGCTTCACGGGTGAGACTTGGTGCAGTGTTGATGCATGGTGGCAGGTTATAGCCTATGCTTCTCGTCAGTTGAAGGTTCATGAGAAGAACTATTCAGTTCATGATTTAGAGTTAGCAGCTATTGTTCATGCGTTGAAGATTTGGAGGCACTATATGTATGGGGTGCCATATGAGGTGTTCACGGATCATAAGAGTTTGCAGTATCTGTTCAAGCAGAAAGAGTTGAACACGAGGCAAAGGAGATGGTTAGAGCTGTTCAAGGATTATGACATTACCATCTTATATCATCCGGGGAAGGCCAATGTGGTAGCCGATGCTTTGAGCTGGAAGTCAACCAGTATGCGCTCGGAGAGCGACTGCTTGCTTTGGATGTTCAGGCTTTGGCCAACCGGTTCATGANTATTTGATGCTGAGGGAGTTTTGAGGATGCAGGGTCATATTTGTGTACCCGATGTTGATGGTATTCGTGAGTTGATATTGCAGGAGGCCCATAGTTCCCAGTATTCCATTAATCGGGGTGCCACAAAGATGTACCAGGATTTGCGGCAGCATTATTGGTGGTGGAGGATGAAGAAGGACCTTGTAGCATATGTAGCTCGGTGCTTGAATTGTCAGCAGGCTAAGTACGAGCACTAGAGACCCGGTGGTTTGATGCAGCAGATTGAGCTTCCCGAGTGGAAGTAGGAGAGGATCACCATGGATTTCGTAGTTGGGATCCCACGGACTCAGAGGATGTTTGATGCGGTGTGGGTTATTGTGGATAGGTTGACCAAGTCAGCACACTTCATTCCTATATCAGTTTCGTATTATTAGGAGAAGTTGGCAAAGATCTACATCAGGGAGATTGTTCGCCTACATGGTGTGCCCGTGTCCATTATTTCTGATCGAGGTACTTAGTTTACCTCCCATTTCTGGAGAGCATTTCAGCCTGAGTTAGGCACACAGGTTGATTTGAGCACATCAATTCATCCTCAGACGGACGGACAATCTGAGCGGACTATTCAGATTTTGGAGGATATTTTGCGAGCATGTGTCATTGACTGGAGGTTCATGGGACCATTCTTGCCTTTAGTGTAGTTTGCCTACAACAACACCTATCAGTCAAGCATTCAGATGGCTCCGTATGAGGTGTTGTATGGTAGGCGGTGTCGGTCGCTAGTTGGGTGGTTCGAGCCTGGGGAGGCTCGATTGTTAGGTTCAGAGTTAGTCCAGGATGCCTTGGATAAAGTGAATATTATTCAGGATAGACTTCGTACAGCTCAGTCCAGACAGAAGAGTTATGCGGATCGTAGAGTTCGTGATTTGGCATTTATGATTGGAGACCGGGTATTTCTTTGAGTGTTGCCCATGAAGGGCGTGATGAGGTTCGAAAGGAAGGGCAAGTTGAGACCTAGGTACATTGGCCCATTTGAAATTCTGGACAAGGTGGAAGAGTGGATTACAGACTTGCCTTGCCACCTAGTCTATCAGCCATACACTCGGTGTTTCATGTATCTATGCTTCGTAGATATATTGCCGATCCCTCTCATGTACTAGACTTCAGCGGAGTCCAGTTGGACAAGGATCTAACTTATGAAGAGGAGCTGCTAGCCATATTAGCTCGGCAGGTTCGTCAGTTGAGATCGAAGAGTTATCCTTCGGTTCATGTTCAGTAGAGAGGTCATCCTATTGAGGCAGCTACCTAGGAGTCCGAGTCCGATATCCGGAGCAGATATCCACATCTTTTGCCCGATTAAGGTACCTTTGAATGTCCGTTCGAGGACGAACGGTTGTTTTAGAGATGGAGATTGTGATGGCCCAAAAGGTCATTTCGTGTAATTTTAGCTAAATCTGTGTTCTGAGGCCGTGAAAACCCCCTTATATCTTACCTCAATCTGCGTGCATAGCCCGGGCGTATCGCCTGGAAGCCGTTATGTGAAAAATTAATAAAAATGATATTTTTGTGTTCAAATTTAAATAAAGTTGACTTTATTCAACATTTCTGGTAAACGGACCCGGACCCGTAATTTGACGGTCCCGGAGGGTCTGTAGGATAATAAGGGACTTGTGCGTATGCACGGAATCGAATTCCGAGGTGCCAAGTCCGAGAAAATTTTTTGAAGAAATTTTTTTTCTGAAAAATATAAAGGTTTTAGAAAATGAGATTTGATGTGAAACCTGTGAAACCGGGCCAGTATTATGGTTCCGGATCCCGGAACAGCTTCAATATGTCTTATATGTGTTATCTGTGAAATTTGGTAAGAAACGGACTAAGTTTGAGGTGATTCGGACTAAAAATGGAAAACTTTGAAGTTAATGAAGTTACTGATGTTTTGAGATTTTTATAGAATTTGAGGTTTATGATGTTATTTCGGTGGTTTAATTACTCGAATAAGTCCGTAGGATGTTTTTGAGGTTGTTTGTATATTTGGTTTTGAGCCCCAAGGGCTCGGGTGAGTTTCGGGTAGGTGTCGGGGTGCAAAACATAGGAAAAATCTGGTGTTTTAGTGTTGTAGCTGGTGTCTGGTGTGTTGCTCTATGCGATCGCATAGGTATAGCTGCGATCGCATAGCTTTGAGAAGGGGGAGGAGTCAGGTACACTTTGTGATTGCATAGGTAGGCCTGCTACCGCATAGGGGTGTAAGTGAGCTGGGGGGGGGGTAGCTTTCTCTGTGCGATCGCATTTGCACAATCGCGATCACATTTTCATAATTTCTTCTTCTCCACTTGATCTTAGGCGATTTTTGCAAGAAAACTTCACCACAACTTCATAGGTATGTAAACCTAGACTCATTCCTTCAATATTTATCAACACCTATTAGATTTCTAGGCCTAAAACATGAGTTTAAGGGTAGAAAATTAGGGATTTGGTTAGAGTTAGGGCTTTTTGATTATTTGGGAATTTGACCTCGTTTTGGGGTCGGATTTCAAAACAAATTATACATTCGGGCTGTGGGGGGAATGGGTGATCGGGTTTTGGTCTGAACCTCGTGTTTGGACCAAGCGGGCCCGGGGTCGAATTTTTTAATTTTGGGAAGAATGTTCGAAAACCTATAATTAGGTTTTGGAATTGAATTGTTGAGTAATTATTGATGTTATTGAGTCGAGTATGTCTAGATACGATTGTTTCGGAGTCGGATTCGAGAGGAAAATGGGTGCTAGAGGCTTGATTTGCATTCTTTGAGCCGAGGTAAGTGTTTGGCCTAACCTTAGCTTGAGGGAATAGGTATAGAGTCTTATTTGCTATGTGTTATTCCATGTCCAACGTATAGGTGAGGTGACGGGTACCTATATGTTGTGGTCAAGTATGCCCGTGAGTCGAACTTGATAAATTTCATAGTGTTCTTTGGTATTCTTTGTGTTATGAATTAGTTGTTATTCTGAAGTGATACATTAAGGATATATCATGATGTAGAATGTTATTGATACTCGTTCGGTTGAGGATTATTTGTAAAATTATACCTCTAAGTGAGATTGGTTATACCTGAGTCCCTTGCCGGGACGGTAGAATCGTTGTTGAATATTCCTGTGCATTTGAGGTTTCTATTTGTTGAATTTTCCTGTCAAATTGTTGATTTTATACATGTTACACACGAGGGGACATTCTGTGCCGAGTGATTGTGAGGTTATGCACGAGGGGACATTCCATGCCGAGTGTTTATTTATTTATTGCACGAGGGGACATTCCGTGCCGAGTGATTGTGAGGTTATGCACGAGGGGACATTCGTGCCGAGTGTTTATTTATTTATTGCATGTGGGGACATTCTGTGCCGAGTGATTGTGAGGTTATGCATAAGGGGACATTCCGTGCCGAGTGTTTATTTATTTATGCACGAGGGGAAATTCCGTGCCGAGTGATTGTGAGGTTATGCACGAGGGAATATGCCGTGCCATTTTTGTTTATTTACTTGTTCAGAGCTGTTAATTCCTGCTGTTATTTATTAATTCAAATTGTTATCTTGTTCTGTTGTTTTAGCTAGTTATTGCCCTTCGTTCCCAGCATGATCTCCCCTGTTGTTGTATTTACTTGATTATTCCCTGTCAATATTTCCTATATACTATTGAATTGCACAGGTGTTATGTGTGGTTGTGTCCTAGCCTCGCCACTACTTCGCCGAGGTTAGGCTCGACACTTACTCAGTATATGGAGTCAGTTGTACTGATGCTACACCTGCACTTCTTTATGTTGTGCAGATTACGGAGCCGGACCCATTGGACATTGATCGAGGGAGTATCCTTCAGTCCACGGCGACATCGAGGTAGTCCTGCTGGCGTCCGCAAGCCTTGGCATCACCATCTATTTCTTTCCTTCTGTCGTATCTTGTATTTCTAGACAGCTACACTTGTTTATTTCAGACTCATGTTTTTAGTAAATCTTAGACTGTCCGTGAAATTGTGACACCCATTCTGGGGGTATGTTTAAGGAAATTTCGTAAGATTTGTTATTTAAGTTGTTGAAATTCTTGCCTTCCGCATTCTTATTTCTATTTGTTCTTGTATTTCACTTTTTAAATGCTAAATAACAAAGTAAATCAGAATAACCAGTAACGTTGGCTTGTCTAGCAGGTTCAACATTAGACGCCATCACGGCCTGAAGATGAGATTTCGGGTCGTGACAATCAGCTATAGCTGCGCCATGTCTTGCCTAATCATCTCTACACAATTCTTCTTCGGCTTACCTCTACCTCGCCTTAGGCCCTCCAATGTCAACCCCTAACACCTCCTTAAAGGGGGGGGGGGGGTCTGTGTTTCTCCTTCTCACATGTCCAAACCATCTAAACCTCGCTTCCAGCATCTTGTCTCCAATAGAAGTCACACCCACCTTGTCCTGAATAACTTCATTCCTAATTCTATCTAACCTGGTGTGCCCCCACATCCATCTAAACATTCTCATATCTGCTACCTTCATCTTATATAAGAGCTTTTGACTAGTCAACACTCAGATTCATACAACATAGTTGGTTTGACCACTACTCTATAAAACATACCTTTAAGTTTTGGTAGCACCTTCTTGTCACACAGAACTCCGGAAGCAAGTCTCTATTTCATCCATCCTGCCCCAGTATGATGTGTGGCATATTCATCAATCTTCCCATCCTTTGTATGACCGACCCAAGGTACTAAAAGCTACCTCTCTTAGGGATGACTTGCAAATCCAGCGTCACCTCCCCTTCTACTCCCTAAGTTGCACCACTGAACTTACACTCTAAGTATTCTGTTTGGGTCCTGCTCAATCTGACACCTTTGGACTCCAGGGTTCTCCTCCACACCTCTAACCTCGGGTTAACACTGCCTCGCGTCTCATGAATTAATACAATATCGTCTGCAAATAACATGCACCACGGCATCTCCCATTGGATGTGGCGCGTCAGTACGTCCATCGCCATGGAAAACAAAAAGGGCTGAGTGCCCACCCCTGGTGCAACCCCATCATGACCAGGAAATGGTTTTGAGTCCCCTCCCACTGTCCCCACCCGGGTCTTTGCTCCATCATACATGTTTTTAATCGCCCTAATGTAGGCCACAGGTAAACCTCTAGCCTCCAAGCACCTCCACAGAACATCCCTTGGGACTTTGTCGTAAGCCTTTTCTAAGTCGATGAAGACCATATGCATGTGCCTCTTCCTCTCCCTATACTGTTCTATCAATCTCCTAACAAGGTGAATGGCTTCCGTAGTCGAACGTCCCGGTATAAATCCGAATTGGTTCTCGAAAATTGACACACTCCACCTCGTCCTTAGCTCAACCATCCTCTCACAAACATTCATAGTATGACTAAGTATCTTAATACCCCGATAGTTGTTGCAATTTTAGATATCACCCTTGTTTTTGTACAAAAGAACCATCGTGCTCCACCTCCACTGTTCGGGCATTTTTTCGTCCTAAAAATGATATTAAATAACCTAGTGAGCAACTCCAAGCCCGCCCTGCCCACACTCTTCCAAAACTCCACCGAGATTTCATCTGGCCCAGCCGCTTTGCCTCTGCTCATCTTACGCATAGCCCCCATAACCTCCTCAACTCTAATCCGCATACAATACCAAAGGTTATAATGACTCCCGGAGGATTCCAAATCACCCAAAACAATGTTTCTGTCCCCCTCCTTGTTCAAGAGACTATGGAAGTAAGTCTGCCATTCGACGGGTATGCGCCTCATCTAGCAAAACTCTACCTTCTTAATTCTTGATGCACTTTACTTGTTCCAAGTCACGGGCTTTTCTTTCACTCACCTTGGCTAGCCTGAACAACATCTTATCCCCGCCTTTACCCTCAAGTTCTTCATATAAATAACCAAATGCTATAGTCTACACCACCATAACTTCTAACTTCACCTCATTCTTAGCCAACTTATACCACTCCATATTCGACCTTTTCTCCTCCTCGTCTATGTTTTTCACTAGATTCAGATATGCCGCTTTCTTGGTTTTCTCATTTTCTTGGACCTCCCTATTCCAGAACAAGTCTGTGACCACTATAGTAGCTCTTCGAGACCCCTAATACCTCTCTAGAAGCTTCCCTGATGCACTGCGCGGTTGTGGTCCACATAACTCTTGTGTCCCCATTACTCCTCCAAGCCCCCCATAGTCAGCAGCTTAACCCCCAGCTCCTGCGTTTTGTCTTCAGTAAAGGCTCCTCGGTTGGCTGAACACCGCCCTCTTCCTCCTCTTCCTATTGATCTCAAGGTCCATGACCAGGAGCCTATGAAGGGTCGTGAGGTTCTTACTTGGGATGACCTTGCAATCCATGCAAAGACCTTTATCGAACTTCCTACAGAGTAGATAAACAATATGGGTCCTAGCCATCGAGATCCGGAAGGTGACCAAGTGTTCCACCTTCTTCGGAGAACTCGAGTTTGTTATCACCAAATCAAACGATCTAGAAAAATCCAATAGTAAAGTTCCTTCTCCGTTTTTATCTCCAAAACCGAAGGCACCATGCATATTATCATAACTCATGTCGCTCAAATGTGGCCGTTGAAATCTCCCCCAATGAAAAGCTTCCCGGTGTGTGGTATACCATGCACCATCTCATCCAAATTCTCCCAGAAATGCCTTGACTTCCTCATCCAAACCTACTTGGGGGTGTACACACTGATTATATTCAAAGTAAATCCACCAACAACTAGCTTAATAGTTATCAGCCTATCTTTCACTATCCAAACCTTCACCACTAGTTCCCGACGGTCCTTATCAGCCAAAATACCTACCCTGTTCCTATCTCCCGCGCTCCCCGCATACCATAGTTTAAACCCGTCCACATCCCGTGCCTTAGCTCCTACCCGTCTTGTCTCCTGGACACAAGCTATATTAATCTTCCTCTTCTAGAAAATCTTCGCTAACTCTATAGAATTCCCAGTTAAAGTTCCTGTGTTCCAAGACCCAACTCTCTGCCTAGTGGCTCCATTAGCTCTCTTACCCTCTCCC
>ML427688.1:51409-71160 GCA_005239525.1 Nicotiana knightiana
CCAATGAAAAGCTTCCCGGTGTGTGGTATACCATGCACCATCTCATCCAAATTCTCCCAGAAATGCCTTGACTTCCTCATCCAAACCTACTTGGGGGTGTACACACTGATTATATTCAAAGTAAATCCACCAACAACTAGCTTAATAGTTATCAACCTATCTTTCACTATCCAAACCTCCACCACTAGTTCCCGACGGTCCTTATCAGCCAAAATACCTACCCTGTTCCTATCTCCCGCGCTCCCCGGATACCATAGTTTAAACCCGTCCACATCCCGTGCCTTAGCTCCTACCCGTCTAGTCTCTTGGACACAAGCTATATTAATCTTCCTCTTCTTGAAAATCTTCGCTAACTCTATAGAATTCCTAGTTAAAGTTCCTATGTTCCAAGACCGAACTCTCAACCTAGTGGCTCCATTAGCTCTCTTACCCTCTTCCTCCCCCCCACTCCCTCCCCGGCCCGTGGTGACCCCCTCTCCCCCAAGGACAAGACCTTACCCTATCATCGTTCACCAAAGCCACTATAATCTAAGGGACACTATGCAAACATTACCCCAAAACAAGCGGCGAATTAAAAATAAAAGAAATCCGAAATATAATCTACAACTAAAAGTCACTAAAACATGCGACGAATTAAAATACAAGAAATAAAAGAAATGTAATCTACAGCTAACAGTCACAAAAAATAGGCAGAACTGCTGCAGACTAAACTAGAGATGGTGATATACGCGAAAGCACAAACAAACAAAGATTCAAGATAATAGTATAAACGGGTAAGCAAAGCTCTTGCTAATGAAACGTTACAGCAGCTACTAACTGTAGAATTCCGTTTATTATTTGCCAGCCACACCTGTGTATCTTTCTTTCTACTGTCCAGCTTGAAGGGTTCTAAAATAACTAGATGTTCTCATCTAAACTAGAATACCATAATATTTTAAGTCTTCCTACATTATGACTATTTATGTCGCGCAGATTTCAGTCATTCTATCAGTGCTAGCACTTGAAACTAGTAGAACTAACTTAACTTTAAATAGTGTAACAAAAAGACTACCAAACCCCTACACTTTACTCATCTAACATAATAAACCCTAAGAAAAATAGACTAACTATCCCTCAACTGATTTCAAGCTCAATTTAGGGAAAAGTAGGAGCCAAACAGGCATTAGGCCTTTCCAAGTTAAACTTAAACCTTTAAGGGGTTGTTTGGCTTGAATACGGCTTATGCCGGGATAAGTTATGCTATGATAAATTATACTGGGATTAGTTATCCTGGTATTATTTTTTATCACTGTTTGGTATGTTGTATTAAAAATGACAATTGCATAATTTCTACGAAGAAGGTATAATATCCCGGCACTAATTACCCCACCCTCAGCAAGGTATAAGTTATCCCGGTACTAATTTTAATCCCGGGATAACTTATATCAGGTTTGCTAACCAAATAAAGTATTAAGATGCTATTAAATTTTTATACCAGCATTATACCTTCTTATACCTCATACCAAACGACACCTAAAAGATATACATAGCTCAAACTAGGGATACCGAAATGTAAAAGGTAAACCATCAACAAGGAAAGCACTACACCTTGTGTATGTCAATGCTAGGGTGAAACTTAACCCCACATCGTATGGACAGTCTCTTATATCCTGTATGAGAACCTGCATAGTTCGAAGCAATATAATATATATCAATTCTAGCGTGGATGTAGACATTAGAGTTGTTATATATAGACACAAAAAGTTTGAAAATAAATGGTATAAGACATAGATTGGACACAACATTATGTTTAACAGGTAGAATAAATCACCCTAAACACCCTTATAATATTAATTTTATACAATCGTGGGTATGTCCTTGTATTTTGAAATCAAGAACCTAAGCTCCTATATCATGAAAATCCTAGAACAAATATTAACCATTACAACAACAACTAAGCCCCAATCCCTGACAAATTTGGAGTCGCCTGTATGAATCCGCACGGATCATCCTACTTCATATAACTCAAGTTGGGGTCGGCTATATGAATCCTCACTTGATATATACTCATCTTAAGTTGGAGTCGAGTATATGAATCCTAGCATCTCACTCCATATAAACTCATCTCAGGCCAATATTATACAAATAAAAATAATGATAAAAATATAAATGAAAGTACTATAAATTCTTTATATCTTCTACTGACGTATATATTTTTACCATTAATGGGAAAAAGTTACAAATGTGTTCTGAATATATTAACCATAATTAAAAAGAGAAAGAACGAGTGCCAATGTATTTCAAATACTTTGTATACGATTTCATTAAATAGGGGGTTGAAGTATTTGATATCAAAACAAACAGAGTGTTCCTGACCAAATAAATCAATATAAATTGAGTGAAATAATTACAAGGAAAATTGAAATTAAAAGATAAAAATTTCTATACTATATTTTATGGAATTATAAAAAAGAGATCAAACCTAAATTACGAATACAAAATCACACCTGCAGTTTTCCCATTTCATGTTCAAAGGATTTGAAACTTTCTTACAACATATTACACCCATTGCTTTTCTGGCCACTCTAACATTTGAAAGAAAACATGGCAAATATATTAGGTATAATCAAAATTTTCAAACATGTGTCCACAAAAATATTTATTCCCTTTTTAAAATTCCACAAAAATTAATATATACAAAACTAATTTCTTTAATTTCAGTTTTCCGTTTGATTACTTTACTTCAAATTACAATTTCTCTATTTCCAAACCTAACACTTAATTTCTTATATAATAGAAATCCTAGAGCCGATTTGTTTGTTAGAAAAGTGCCTGGAATTTTCTTTAATCAAAACTTGGCAGGTTGTTTAATAGTAAATTGTCTGCAAGTTGTACTATGTTACCATACCACCGAATTCCTAGTTAGAGGGGAGGATCAATAGATACCATTGATTAAACAAGAAATAGTGAGACTGAGATTTACGTGATTCATTTATACTTGTATCCACAAATAAGGAGGAGAAATGCCAAGAAAATATCTTGCAAATCCAGTCCAAGGAAATTACACATAAGTGTGTCCCAATACTTCTCTTATATTTTCTTTCAATTCTACCATTCTACTTCACAATTCTCTCTACTACCTATAATTGTAGAGAGAACATTCTCTACCTCTTTGTTATTCCTACAGAGAACTGTATGGGTCAAAATCTGACCAAACAAGAATCGGCGTGAAGAGGAACGACAAAGGATCAATTGGGCCGAAGTCGTATTCATACAACACTGTAGCAACAAGGACCTCGGCTCATGTACTCAGAATGCTTGTACGACGAAGTAGATGTTACGGCATTTCAGAGGGTCAACCTATAGTACAGTTAAATGACTTAGGTACTCTTGCTAATGACCAGAGGGTAAATGAGAATACCTAGTATATATGCTAGGTGAGAGAATGAAGAGAGAGAGAGAGAGAGATAGAGAGAGAGGATTCAAAAATCACACAGTTCTTCAATGGCAGGGGAAGGGAATCGGAGAATCCATCTTATAAACGAGAGAAGGTTCAGAACCTTGCTATTCATTTTTGTAGCCATCGTTATGGAATAAGTAAATACATACCCCATGGCCATTAATGGTGGATTCTTTCTTCCTTCATTATTTTATATTTTGGAGTAGCGGTGTCGTGAATGTAAGCTCATCATATACATTAGATTTTTTTCATAATTTTAATGTGTTCATGAGCTTAACCTTACCCAACTTTTCTTACTTAGCACTCATTGATCTAGAGTTAATTATCTTTGGGTAGGATTTATCCTCTATCTTCTTATTTAGTTAGTTTAACAAAAGGCCTCATACTTTTTGGTCAAACAATTTGGCTCCGTCTGTGGGGATTTTCTATTCAAAGCCTTAGTTCCCTCTAGATCCAAACATGGTCTTAGCTCTATCTCCCAATCGGTGAAGTTTCACCTTTCATTACGAATGTCGACTTGCAAAACCGGTCGGTAAACCCCCGAAACCGCCAAACCAACCAAGAATAAATCCTCACGTGAAACCTGAGTTATGCCTGGTCTATTCACGAAAACTGCGATGTGCCACAGAAGCAGCCCTAATGCATTGTGAGCACGAACCATCATAGTAGGACTACGACTATGCATACCAAACACGTCTGTAATCCCATTTCCATGATAGCATCCAACACCTTCTACACCCTGCACATACCGCTTCCCCTCCTACTATATGAGACGATGCTTGTTATGTAATTTATTGCTAAAATAATCCTCGCCTGTATGTTTGTGGTACGACTTACATTTATGTTATCTTTGCACGCCCGGGACTGAGATGAACTGGGACTCAAACTCGAGATCCTAACGGGTGGAGTGAATCATCCACTCACGAGATGCCCAAGCTCAACCAATGACGAGGCTGAGCACGAAGCCGACATCAAGCCTGAAACTAGTTCAGAGTACAGAACAAGGAGAGCCGCCCGGAGGCACGATCCCTAGTTCATTGCCAAATAAATTGACTTCCCAGGTCTAAAGAGCGCAGCCGGCGAGGGAAATGTGGTCAATCCCCCTCATTCATCAGCTAACCAGCCGACCAAGGTAACAAATGATTCCATGTACTTCTAACCCGCTATTCCTTTTTTTTTTTTTTAAAGAAAAATAAGTGAAACAGAGGACAGGGACATCCTCCAAAATACGCAAATGAAGGCTAGCCGACATACAGGCTTTAAGTCCCTCCCTATGACAAACGAAAAATCGGGAAAATCCCACACACCTTACCATACTACAGATAACAGACAAACGGCTCAGAACAAGCCGACATCATTAAGAAACAATCTACATAGCCTTGGACTGAGCGGTGAGCCCAGGAAACCTACAGTCTCCCCAACACAGGAAGAACATGAATACGAAAAGCTCGCCCATATGCTCGCCATGGCGATGCTACGCCAATTCAGCCGACTAAATATGACGAATCACATCAATACTTCGTTCGAATTAATCGATTCCCAGGGTTCCCAGAAACCTAAGCAATGAGTTCATCGCCCGTCCCGTCAACTGTCTCTCCAAGTCGAGCAATGAAGGGACTAGATAGACTGGGACTCACCCTGACGCATGCATAAACTATGCAGCAACGCATGATATTCTCCAATGAAAGCAAGAAGCGAAAGGTTAGATAAACTAGGACTCACCCTAATGCATGCATAAATGATGCACCGATATTCTCCAATGAAATCAAGGCAGCATGCGACATTCTTACCACTCCACCGAACCCGCACATCACCAAGAGAGTACAATTCGACCTCGCTTGAATTACCAAAGTGTACGGGTCACAATTCGACCTCATTCAAATTTACACCCATGCGGCCACTGGCCATCGCCAAGAGAGTACAATTCGACCTCGCTTGAATTACCAAAGTGTACGGGTCACAATTCGACCTCATTCAAATTTACACCCATGCGGCCACTGGCCATCGCCAAGAGAGTACAATTCGACCTCGTTCGAATTACCAAAGTAAGGTTCGACCTCGCTCGAACTCATTACGGGCCACAATTCAACCTTGTTCGAGTTTACACCCATGTGGCCTCGGGCCATCGCCAAGAGAATACAATTCGACCTCGTTCGAATTACCAAAGTAAGGTTTGACCTTGCTCGAACTCATCATGGGTCATAATTCGACCTCGTTCGAATTTACACCCATGCGGCCCCCGACCATCGCCAAGAGAGTACAATTCGACCTTGTCGGATCACCAAACTAAGCTTCGACCTCGTTTGAACTCATTATAGGTCACAATTCGACCTCGTTCGAATTTACACCCAAGCGGCCCCCGGCCCCCGCCAAGCGAAAGTACAATTCGACCTCGTTCAAATTATCAAAGTAAGGTTCGACCTTACTCGAACACATTACGGGTCACAATTCAACCTCATTCGAATTTACACCCATGTGGCCCCCGACCATCACAAAACGAAAGCATAATTCGACCTCGTTCAAACTATCAAGTCAAGGTTTGACCTCGCTCGAACTCATTACGGGTCAAAATTTGACCTCGTTTGAATTCACACCCATGCAGCCCCCAGCCTTCACCGAGTGAAAGTAGAATTCGACCTCGCTTGAGTTAACAAAATAAAGTTCAACCATGTTCGAATTAACAAGTCAAATCCAACCTCATTCGAATTAGCAGGGAAAGTTCGACCTCACTCGAACTAACAAATAAAGTTAGACCTTATTTGAATTAACAAGTCAAGTTCGACTTCGTTCGAATTAGCAAGCCAAGTTCGGCTTCACTCAAATTAACAAAGTAAGGTTCGATCTTGCTTGAATTAACATGATGAAGTTCGATCTCACTCGAATTCTCAATTGAAAGTCATAGACTCAACACGAGAAAATCCTAAGATCTTTTAAAAAAAAGAAAGAAAAAGGGAAGAAATCCAGGAATGTACAGCCAAAGACAAATAACAATCTTATTCAGATTATGTGTATGCGCAACAGCGCCTTACAAAAGGCCAAAACAGGTCCCACAAAAAAAATGACGACAAGAAACACCAAAGAAAAGAACAAGAAAAAGCTACAAGACTTCACTCAGCCTCATCTCCACCATCTTCCTCTCCAGCACTATCATCATCAGAAGAAAGCTCATCTTCAATCTCAGCATCCCCACCGGCCTCCGGTGTCGCGGGGTCATGGCCGCAGGCAAGACAAGCCTCGTGTGCTTTAGCACGATCATCTTCAAAAACTGCCTCAGGAATGCTCCCCACCGCCCACAAGTCCTTTTATATATCTCGTTGGGCCTCAGCATGGACCCACGTCTCGTAAAAATGGTGGGGGACCACAACAGAGACTAGTTCTTGAGGAGGGGCCTGAGCCAACAATTGCGCCTTCTCAGCCTCGAAGGCCAAAACTTGATCATCCAGGTTCAAGGCATCCCGCTCGAGCACACCAATCCGCTCTTCGAGCCTTACCTCCCTCAGCACCACAGTCTCCCTTTCAGCCTCTCGCTTAGACATAAGGACGCGAATAGTGTTTTCCAGCACCACTGCCCTTGCTAAAGCCTCCCCTCGGGCCCCCTAGGCCCTCTCTAACTCGATCACCTTCCTTTATAACTCAGCCACCTTCTCCGTCCACTCTACACTTAGATTGGCCACTCTAGTGGTATTCTGCTCAAGCTCGACTCGCAAAGACAACACCCTCGCCTGAAGATCCTCGTATTCCACCGTAACCCCTTTGCCCACCTCGAGCTCCTCCTCTTTGACCCTAAGCAGCCCCTCGAGCTCGCTACATCTGTGTATAGACCGCACCAGATCCTCGTCCTTCTTCTCCAACTCCTCCAGAGGGATTGAGTATTACTGCCCTCCCTAATCTGCACGTGCATCTCACGGCACTTGTTGCGATACCGGCGATACTTTGTGGCAATTTTAAGAAAGACATCAGCCCGCGTCTCAGCCCGACGAGCACTCTCGATCTCCAGCATGTATGTCTGAGGAGGAAAAAAGGAAGAATCAGTGAAAGCAAAGGGAACCAAACAAAGAAAATAGCAAAAGTAAACTCACCCTCAAGGCCATCGCAGCCACACCGCGTGACAAACTGGCAGCACTGATCTCCCGAAGAGACATGCTTTCAGTGGTGGAGGACAGAAGGTTAAATTGGGGCACCAAGTCCACCGTGACCTCCAACAGTTCAAATTCCGATGGAATTTCGAGCACACGAGAAGGACCTTCCGCTCTCACATCGGCCCTAGTAAAACCTTCCTCGAAGATCCTCATCTCCTCAGGGAATCAGACTCATAATCATCTACCACTACACCCTTCAACCTCTCATTAGCCGAAGAGAGGGTGCCGGCCTGCCGAGACATCGATGGGCCGCCCGAAATAATTGCGGTGGCCTCCGAACTCTTTCCCCACGACCACGGCAGCCTCTTCCACACCTGAAACGGGCATCGACTCCACACCCAGGTTGTAATCACCACCGACTTCAAGCACCGCTAAAACAGGGTCACCCCTTGAGGGTGTTTCAACCAAAGACGCCCCCGCCGACATTATCCTCTGCCTCTTTGATGGGGCCTCTTTGCCATCATCATGGGAACGTTCGTCTGCCGAATGAACTGTGGGGACCGGAGTATCCAACTGAGGAGAAGCCTTCTAACGATTAGGTTCGGACACAGACGCAATCTGCAGAATAGACAGACTCTGGACGCCCTCATCTGTAGCCACCGCTTCTATGGGGCTGGCAGAGGATGCCGGCTGACTGAATGAAAGAACGAGAGTCCTTGCTCCTCTCCGACCTGCAAATGAGAAAAATTCGTCCAAATGAAGATATAAGGTAAAGAAAAATATGGAGCGAAGAATAAAGCAACTAGGGTTGAGACAAGCCGACTCACCAGCAGAAGGTTTGCGTCCAAACCTTTCGTGGAAGGGTGCTCATTCGTAAATCCCCATCGTATGGGGAAGAATCGAGTTCACCCACCTGGGAACATCAGAAACTTGCGGAGGAGGTAGTCTCTCGGCTGCACAAACAAAAAACACTCGACGAGATCACTAAAGAGAGACAACCAACAACCATTTAAACAAAAAGATAATACAAAGAAAGGAAGACCTACGGGTGAAATTCCACGTCTCAGGAAACCCAGCGTATGGGGTTTCCAGCGTATGGAAGGGTTCTCATTCGTAAATCCCCATCGTATGGGGAATAATCGAGTTCACCCACCCGCAAACATCAGAAACTTGCGGAGGAGGTAGTCTCTCGGCTGCATAAACAAAAAACACTCGACGAGATCACTAAAGAGAGACAACCAACAACCATTTAAACAAAAAGATAATAAAAAGAAAGGAAGACCTACGAGTGAAATTCCACGTCTCAGGAAACCCAGCGGGGTTCGATACAATGTGCTATGTTCGGACATAAAAGAAGTTCTACCAGAAGCGGCAATTAGCCTTGTCATCTATCTTCACCACAAAACCCTTGGTTCCTCGGAGCGAAGGTGAATCATCATGCCCCTATGAAAATGGGGGACAAATAGGTGAAGCAGGTACTGAAGAGAAATTCCCCGATCGGCCAGCTCCGCGTACTTGATAAGCATAAGGCAGAGTTTGTACATGTATGGAGAGAGTTGAGCCGGAAACACCTAGTAGAAGCGGCATAATTCCATCACCAAGTAAGGAAGGGAAAGTTTGTATCCGATGACAAATGGATATGTGTAAAATGCGCAGTAGCCTAGGCGGTGTATATGCACTATGTCACGACAAGCAGGAACCATATCAATGTGATAAGGGATTCTCCATTTGGCGTTAAACATCGTGAGTGACATGGCATCCATCATAGAAATTACAGGTTCAAACTCATCCTCAATGGGGCTCTTGAAGTCAGTCAGTTCCTTCCCTGGGCGGGGACCACCTCATCCACCTTCGGAAAACTTTCATCATCCGCCATAGCCACTCCCTCTTGGAGGAGGGTGTATATCATTTTCCAGTACCGGGGCACCAACGGCTCTACTAGGGTTGGAATATGCACTAGATATATCTTTGTTGATTGCTCAGATCAGGAATGTAAAGAAAGGAAGGTAGCAGCCACGGGAGCTGTTAACAGAAAAAGAAATACGAGGAACTATAGAAGAAGAAGAAATGGCGTAATATTTTCTTGTGAACAATTGGAGGACACTGCATTCGAATGGGAAACTTTTCCTTATTTATACGGATATGAATATTCTGGGCAGAAAAACCAAATGCCACCATTTTTTGAAAATAATGGAAGGGGCACGGGAAACAACGCAACACATAGAGAACGTGCGCCATAATGACGCAGTGTCATGAATATGAGCTCGTCATATACATTAGATCTTTTTCATAATCTTAATGAGTTCATGAGCTTAACCTTACCCAAATTTTCTTACTTAGCACTCATTGATGTAGAGTTAACTATCTTTGGGTAGGATTTATCCTCTATCTTCTTATTTAATTAGTTTAACAAAAGGTCTCATACTTTTTGGTCAAACAATTTGGCTCCGTTTGTAGGGATTTTCCAGCCAAAACCTTAGTTCCCTCTAGATCCAAACATGGTCTTAGCTCTATCTCCCATTCCGACAAGTTTCACCATTTCACTACGAATGTCGACTTGCAAAACCGGTCGGTAAACCCCGAAACCGCCAAACCAACTAAGAATAAATTCTCACGTGAATGTAAGCTCGTCATATACATTAGATCTTTTTCATAATATTAATGAGTTCATGAGCTTAACCTTACCCAACTTTTCTTAGTTAGCACTCATTAATCTAAAGTTAATTATATTTGGCTAGGATTTATCTTTTATCTTCTTATTTAATTAGTTTATCAAAATGTCTCATACTTTTTTTATCAAACTACAACCTTCTTGTTGATCTCAATAATTCCAAATGAAAGAGCAACGCCCTTTATATAAATGATGAAATCTCATTGGCTTATGTCTCGCTAACATCACCGGCTGTTACCAATTCAAAGTTTTCTTCCTCTTGATTGATTCCACGCTGACATCATCTTATCAATTTGAAAATTTTCTCCTGCTTGAATCATCTCTTACATTATAAGATGTTGTCAATTTCAAAATTTTCAAGTCATAAACAATTTATAATACAACTTAGTAAAAGTTGCCACTATATAACTTGCCAATTCAAATTGAAAAAATTCAATACATTTTTTTAACAAATTTCATGGCTTGAATTTTCTAATACAATGGATCAGTTCAGTCTCAGTCCGCTCTTACTTGAAGCTCTCTAACACATGAGAGTGTTTCGATCTCTCTAGAATCGTGCCTCCTATGCAAAACCTTTCTTATGTTGTGCACCTACACATGCTTTCGTGCGTTTGTACTTAATAACAATACTATTCTGTTGGACTGCACTTCAATTTCTGTATTATGGTAGTTTACTCAATCTCCAATCGACATCTGAATCACCTTGTGCATTCCCAACACTAGGTTCACACTATTGAATAGATATCTAAATATCTTATATTGTACAAAAGTTCTTCACCTTCCATCCATTGCAACCCCAAGATTTGTAGTAGGTACACAAGGAACTCATATTCCCTCATCATATTTTATTGTTAACAAGCCGATGTGATAAAAAATACACAATCAAACATCAACAACAAATCCAGTATTATCCCACGAGTGGGGTCTAGGCAGGGTAGTGTGTACTGAGAGCTTACCCCGACCTTGAGGATAGAGAGACCCCTGACTCAAGGAAAGAAAAAGAAAGCAGAATAAAAAAATAGTGACACCAAAATTTACGTGGTTCGGCCAGTTATGTCCATACCCGCGAAAGGAGGAGAAATTCCACTATAATAGAAGTGTGTATAGCGATAATACGAATTACAGACTCCACTCTAATTTACCGAAAAAATATCCAAAAGTGTATCTCAAAAATTCACTTCAAGAAGAATTTCAAACAAGTGTATCCCAACACTTATTTCTCTAACATTTCTCCCATTCTACTTTAAAGTTCTATTTACTCCTAATTATAATTGCAGAGAGAACTCTCTTTAGCTCTTTATTGTCCTACAGATAGACTACATGTCACGACCCAATTTCGGAGTGGCGCCTGTTGTGCAACCAGGCAAACCTCCCTTTTAAACTAAGCTAAATTCAATTTCCAGTAAAAAATGTGATTTTTAAACGAATTTATTAATAATCCTAAGAATCTGAAGTTTAAAATAATATTTGGAAAACTAAATTTAAAACCTTCAACCCCGGATCCGGTGTCACTCAGTAATGAGCTACTATAACATAAAGTAAAGAAAATGAGAAATGGACTACATTGTCTCAAAATAAAGAACAACAGGTAGAATAAGAAAGAGAAGACGAGGTCGCGATCGCCAGCTGCTACCTCGACAACTCCAAGAAACGCTGACCACTGCTCAATAACCGCTACCGGATCCCGGTGTACCTGGATCTGCACACAAGAAGCAGGGGGTAACGTGAGTACACCAACTCAGAAGTAACGAACCCAACTATGGGCTGAGAAGTAGTGACGGACAAAACCTCAATTATGTTACAATAAATAATATACAGAATTTAGACATGCTAACAGTTTATCAGGATGAGTAAATATGCCAAGTATGCCAGTACACTCTACATGCCATCATAAAATATATGTATGAAACCATTGTGGATATGCACATAGTGCTCACAGATCTCCCACAGAAGTCCACTCAGTACTATATATGCTCTCAGGACTAGGGATGTTCCATCCCGGAATATGCATAAACACTGGTGACCGTAGTCACTCCGTACTGAGCAAAAAGGCCAGTCCAGCCCGCACGGAGAAGATCCATCTCCGGAATACAACACTCGGACAATTTCCATATCTAGGGAAGATCCATCCCTCTCATAACATCAGCTTCGGACAAGATCCATGCCCAGAGAAGATCCAACCCTCATATAACCTCAACTTCGGACAAGATCCATGCCCAGGGAAGATCCGTCCCTCATATAATCTCAACTTCGGACAAGATCCATGCCTAGGGAAGATCCATCCCTCATCATCAATGCGCTCACTGGGGGTGTAAAGACTCCAGAGGGGCCCTAGTGGCCCAAGCGCCATATCAAGCCAACGAAGGCATGATTTAAATATTGATGCAGTGTGCAGTCCATTCTCATAACTGTCCCAATAACAGGCTCTCGGCCTCACTCAGTCATTACTCTTCAGTCTCACTCACATTGATCACAAATGCCTCCATCAGCCCGAAACAATGATAAGTATGCATGTAATTAACAATACTGAGATTGAGATATGAAATGATATGCTACAACAGGACTGAGTATATGACATCAAACAATCACAACATGAGACAGCAATATACGACCACTCGGGTCTCGGCATTTCTGGCGTGAAGCCTAGCATTTATACTTAACATGATTTCTAACATGTTCACAGTTACCGCATTAATAGAAGCACATATATCATCATGGAATAATCACTAAGCGGTACCATGGGGTAAGCCAGGTCACAAATACTCGGTGCACGCCCTCACGCCCGTCACTTGGCATGTACGTCACCTCAACAATAGTCATAAATCATTTAGCTCGGGGTTTCCGACCCTCAGAACCAAGTTTGGAAATGTTACTTACCTCAAACCAGCTAAAATACTATTCTGCAGTGCCTTTGCCTCTAAATCCTGCCTCTAAGTGCTCCAAATCTACCAAGTTCAGATTTTATCATCAAATTATGCTTAAGGGACGAACTGTTCTTCATCATCTCATGAGTCCGTACATATCAAATTGTTCTTCATCATCTCACGAGTACGTACATATCAAGAACACTAAAATCGGAGTTCGTTTGGCCCCTCAAATAAATCTCTAAAGGTATCATAATCTCAAGCCCTAAACCTCCTCATTCTACTGATTTTCCATGAATTAATTGCTGAGATTCTGTTTTATAATCACCCATAAACGAGTTTTAATGATCAAAACACTTACCTCTATGAAGAACACTGATTTCCCTCTTCAAAAATCGCCTCAAGAGCTTCTTCCCGTTCAAAGATTGTGTAAAAAGGTCTAATGGTCGCAGAGGGTTTCAATTTATACTTTTCTGCCCAGGGGTTCTGCACCTGCGGCCAATGTCTCGCACCTGCGGGACCGCACCTGCGACTTTTCATTAAACGGCCCGCACCTGCGATCGACCTCCTGCACCTGCAGCCTCGCAGGTGCGGCAACTTACTCGCACCTACGGAAACTTCTCACCCAGCCAATCTTCCGCACCTGCGGTGCCACGTCTGCTCCTGCGGAACCGCACCTACGGCTCCCCATTCGCATGTGCGAAAACTCCAGCACCAGCAACTTCAGCAACAACAATTATGCTCTAAACTCCCCGTTAACAACCTGAAACCATCCCGAGCCCCTCGGGACCCCAACCAAACGTACCAGCACACCACATATGATCATTTAAGCTTAATTTCACTCTCAAAACACCAAAACTAACATCGAAACACCCAAAATCACATCGGATTCAAGCTTAAGAACTTTAAAATTTTAAAATCCACCAATGATGCCGAAATTATCCAAAACAACTCCGATTGACCTGAAATTTTGCAAACATATCCAAAATGACATTACGAACCTGTTCCAACTTCTCGAAATTCTATTCTGACCCTGATAGCCTATTTTCCGCCTGCCGATCAGAAATCACCAAAAACTAACATTTGCCAATTCAAGCCTAATTCTATACCGGACACACAAAAAATATTCCGAACACACTCCTAAGTCCCAAATCACCTAACTATCCGAGCCATAAAATCCGCATTCCGAGGTCGTTTACCAATAAGTCAACTCTCAATTGACTTTTCCAACTTTAAGGTTATTTTTAAAGACTAAGCGACTAAACTCTCACTACAACCATTCCGATTTCAAGCCTACTAAATCTAACACATCAATAACAGTGTAACTAACCTATGACAAGTCAAGAATAGTAATTTTAATGCAGGTTCTATGTAACGATGGACCGGGTCGTTACACTACATCTTTCTGATCTTGATACTTCCAAATGAAAGAAGATGAGAATGAAACCTTGTGCTTATATTATTGTTGACATTACCAAACGTCCTCAATTTGAAATTTTCTTCCTCGGGTCTTGAACAAATTGTTAGCCAACTTATACACAAGTTGCCACTAGAAACTTGTCATAATGGAATAGAGAAAATTCAAAACACTTTTCTAACGGGGCTAAGTTTTTGTTTCAAACATGTGACGAGAAAAATATTTATTGTAAACATATTGTAAAACTAATTAATATATAAAATTTGATTGCTTAAATTTCAATTTTCCTTTGACTACTTTAATTCAATTTATTTAATCTACTTATATATGGATACAACTCCTCTATTTTAAAACAAAACACTTAAATCTTTATACAATAGAAATGTTGTGCCCCATATATTTGTGTAAAATTTCCATTATACATGGGATTAAGTAATTTTTTGAAATGCAAGAGTGTGCCCACATATACAATGTATAACAGATACATGAATGTTGACGAAATGTGAAGGATTAACAATGGCGATGAGCTCGAACTAAGTTCCCATGGAAGAAAGAAGACATTTTCGCTGAGAAGATTCAAGATATAGATGAAGAGGAAAGATGAATTTTCTTCTTACTGCAAAAATATATGTACAGTCCCCTTTATAGGTATACAAGTGACCTTTAACTTAATGGCCTAAACTGACTTATTACAATAACAGCATAACTACTTACAAAATTGGCCTATACAAAGAATATGGCTAACTATTACAATGCGGCTAATTATTAAATAATCTCAACACCACCCTCCCCCAAGTTGGAGGTGGGGAATCTACAACAGACTTGCCAAGTCGGTGTGATGATCCAAGGGGTCATCTTATAGATTAAGACTCCATTCCAAGCTCATTAGCCTTAAAAAGACTAATTATAATTATCTCGATTTGCGTGCGCAGTCCGGGCGTGAAACATAAAAGCTTTTATGTGAAAATGTGAAAAATAATAATTTTTGGAATTTAAAATTTAGTTTTAATTGACTTGGTTCAATATTTAGAGTTAACGGACCCAGATCCGTGTTCTGACGATCTCGGGAGATGCGCAGTAAAATGTGGGACTTGGGCATATGCACGGAATTGGATTCTGAGATCCCTAGACTTAGAAATCAATTTTTGAAAGAAATTGTTTTGCTGGATTTTTAATGAAATCAAGAAATTAATTAATATTTGAAATCATTAGTATCGGGCCCGTATTTTAGTTCCGGAGCTCGATACATGTTTTTTATGATGTTTACATCTTATCTGTGAAATTTGGTAAGAATCAGAGTTGCTTTGACGTGACTTGAACGTCCGATTGAGAAATAGTGAAAGTTGAGTGTTGTTGAGAAAAATGATGAGTTTTGAGGTTAAATTCATAGTTATGGATGTTATTTTCATGATTTGATCGCACGATCAAGTCAGTATGATATCTTTAGACTTGCACGCATGTTTGGTTTAGAGCCCCGAGGGCTTGGGTGAGTTTCGGGTAGGCTCCGGGATGTTTTTAAACTTGTAAAATCTGCTAGTGCACCAGCTCTGGTGTGACCAAACTTGCGAGCCTTTGACCGCAGGTGCGAGTATCTTCCCGCAGGTGCAACCTTGTCCAGTGTTCCTTGTTCTGCAAATGTGAACTCCCCATCGCAGGAGCGGGACCGCGGAAGCAGAAACACATCCGCAGATGCGACCCCAAGGGCCCAGTCCCATTTTCGCAGGAGCGGCCCCCTATTCGCACGTGCGGATGCGCAGATGCGCAGATGCGTCCCAAGCACCGCAGATGCGGCCCAAGCACCGCAGATGCGAGGGTCGAGCAGTGAGTTCACTTTAATCAGAACTCCAGCCTTTTTCTTCTTATTTTTTCACAAGGGTAGAAGCCCTAGAGCGATTTTCTCAATGCTTTTCTTCCAAAATCATGGGTAAATGTTCATTAACTCTTTTCTTTCAATTACCCAATGTTTTTCATCACTTCCCAATCCAAAATCAAGAATTTTCATGATAAAAATTTACGGTCTAGGTAGAATTAGGAAATTTTGTAAAAGTCAAATTTTGACATCGAATTGAGGTCAGATTTCGAAACTAATTGCATATTCGGGCTCGGGGGTGAATGGGTAAACGTAATTTGGTCTGAATCCCGAGTTTGGACAAAGCTGGCCCAGGGTGGGATTTTTACGTTTTTTAAAAAAACTTAGGAAAACAATGATTTTTCAGTAAATTTAGTTCCTTTAGCATAAATTAATAATATTAAACTAATTATGATTAGATTCGAGCGGGTTAGAGGCAAATTTAAAAGGAAAAGCGTTAATTGAGCAGTGAGTGGCATGCGAAATTGAGGTAGTGCTTGGTTTAACCTTGATTTGAGGGAATAGGAACCCCCAACTTAAATGATATGTGAATTCGCATGTGTGGTGTATAGGTGAGGTGACGAGTATCTATGCATCACCAAATGGTCTGTTAAACATGATCCCTTCCCCGTTTCTAATTATTTGCTTCTGGACTTAATTGTTTCATGACCATTGAGGTTTATATGTCTATTTGGATTCTTTGATTTATTGTTAAGTATTGTTGCAAGTATTTTAGAAGTGTTGGCTATTCTTTTAGTTTTGTTATGTTACATAAGGATTGAGCTGAATGTCAGTGTTAGGATATGTATAAAATTTCTGGTTGGTTTCGTTGTGAAATGACAATTGATGAAGTTTATGAGTTTTACAGCTTCTGTATACAATTGTTGATATAAAAATGTTGTGAAAGTTTTCATAAATAAATTGATATGATATGCATGGTGGGAGTGGATTGCACGCTGCAACAAGAAGTGATAAGGGTGGAGAGATGGGATCAGGTTGCACGCCACAACAAGAGAAATAAGGGTGATATATACAGGGAGGAGCAATAAGGGTGGACAGGTAGGAGCGGGTTCCGCGCCGCAACAAGAAGCGATAAGGGTGAATATTTATGTTTTACTGATTTTCCAAAATAAGGATTTGGAATACTTCAGTTTTACTAAAAAGGTTTTCATACTCTTATTTTACTTTGATTTAAATTTAAACTTGAAAATTTGGAGGAAGTGGTTATAATTGACATCTGAAAATAGTTATCAGAGTTGTTTCTTTTAATTACTATTGCAAGTTATTGGTCATCAACATTATTGTTATTGTTTCTTTCTTGCTTTATTATATATATTGTTTGCAGGTTATGTAGTTAATGCCCCGCCGTAGCCTTGTCACTACTTCATCGATGTTAGGCTCGGCACTTATGTATTGGTAAAAAAGAGCTTCACACGTGTGATAAATCTTGATAACTCAGCAGTCTACGTGGAGCAATGAAGACACGACAGCTGGACGGAACTCTATGAAGAGGTGTGAGGCTAAGAGGCACGGCAAATCACACCCACACGTTAATTAGCTACGAAAGTCTCAACCTAATTGAGAAGATGAAGAGACACGGTCAAAATGTACCTGGGCGGAACAAAGGGTAGATTCAGAGATCTTCAATTAGTGATCCACACGTTACACAATATCCATGCAACAGTTACGGTTACTCATTGTAACGTTACATTAATGTCATAATTAGTCATTAATGCTCAATCACTAAAAATGGGAGACGTTATATTAGGAAATTCCCTATATAAGGGAGTAAAATATAACTTATAAAGGGCATCCGATCAACTATTGCAATATACTTTATTTTTCGTGCATCCCATTGATTTTTTTTTTGTCTAATTACTTACAATAATCAGTCTTGCCTTGGTTATCAAAAACCAGTGTTCATCCTAAAAATATCTTTGGTCAAAGGATCTAATTCTCTGGTTAAACAAATTGGTTACGTTATCGGGAATCTGATAATCTTTGTTTTCTTTTCAAGTGATATCCTCTGAACTATGTCGAACTCCAACGGCAACAACCAGCAAAGGAATGGAACCCCAGTTCCATCACCTTTAGGAACCCCACATGGTTCAAGGGTACAATCCCCAGAAAGATCCAATAACAACAACGATAATATTGATCAAACGGTAGAACAAGATCGGGTAAAGAAAATGATTGCAGAGTATGTGAACCAGGCTTTGCATGAATTTGCGAGGGGATTACCAGCAGCATCACCTGCACCACTGACACCACCCCCAATAATACCATCACCATGGGAAATCCTCAGCCTGGGTTGGAAAACTCAGGAAGGGTAGATACTCCTAATGAATCTCTCAAAGCGAGACCATGTATGTGTAATAACTCTGAAATACAAACTTTATTACTCACTTTGCAGAAACAGGTGAAGGAACAAAACGATTGAATCGAACAAATTCCTGGAGTACCACCTGTTATCAATGGCATTGACGTTGATAGATATTCTCAACAACCTTAGAAACCAAGCACAGCACCCGTACCTATTCCCAAGAAGTTTAAAATGCCTGATGTTCCTAAGTATGATAGAACAACCGACCCACACGACCATGTGACTGCTTTTACCACTGGAGTGAAGGGCAATGACTTCACAAAACAAGAAATTAAGTCGGTCCTAGTTAAAAAGGGGAGCTAACCTGGTATTCTCTTCTACCCGAAAACTCTGTTGATTCTTTTGCTGAGCTTGTAGATTCTTTCATAAAGGCACACTACGGTGCGGAAAAAGTCAAGAAAAGGATGGAGGACATCTTTAAAATAAAACAAGGAGACACGGAACTACTTCGTGAATTTGTAGACAGGTTTCAACTAGAAAGAATGCAACTACCAAGGGTGCCTGATAATTTAGCAACCATGACATTTGCAAGTAATCTAAATGACAAAAGCTCAGAAGCCACGAGGAGACTCAAGGAAAGCTTGAGAGAATTCCCAGCTACAACATGGAACGATGTTTATGACAGGTACAATACTAAACTTTGAATAGAAGAAGATACCATTGCTCGTTCCAAAGATGAAGATTATACCAGATCCAGATGTTTCGAATCAGACAGAAGATCGGGTAAAAACAGGTACGATCCTTACTCGGGACCATTGGGACATGAAACTCGTCCCAGGTTCGAAAACACCCGGTCAGATTATAGACCACCAAGCAGAGATGCAGGCTCGTCCTCATCTAGATCCAGAAAGTATCGAGATGAATGACCTAGTGGTAATGCACAAATTAGGGATCATACCTTCAATGTAAGTACATCCTAACTAATTTCAAAATTAGGAAATATGGGTGATAAGGTTCGATGGCCCAAAGAAATGAGGTCGAACCCTAATAAGAGGAACCTAGATCTCTGGTGTGAATTCCATAATGATCATGGACACAGAACTGCAGAT